>JAHHFK020003109.1:0-64519 GCA_024533555.2 Aedes koreicus | reverse complement strand
AACTTTTTTTATACAATAACTAGCAACTATCTTGTATCTCTAAAATGATCGTCATTTTATACCCTAAAAGTCATCTCTGCAATGTTTTCAAATTCAAATTGAAATAAAAAAAATTACAGCAAAAAAACTGTTTTTTTAACAAGTCCCACCCTAAGGAAAGTCAGAAAAACTGTTATAAAACGATACGTTGATGAGATAGAAGTAAAATTTCTTCAGCAAAGTTTCATAAAATTATAATATATACAATTCTGTTCAAGCAAAAAATCCTCTAAATCATAAGAATAAAAAGTTGAAATTTTTATTATGAACTTAAAAGGACCACCCTAGTCATCACCCAAACCAAAAGTTAGATCTTATTTTTTAAATTAAATCTTCCGAAGACATCATCTGTCTTAAGTTAATAGTTTTCGAGTTATCGATTTTGGTCGCAAAATTTGTCCATTCGTACCATAGTGCTATGTGGTAATGCTTTCCAAAGGTTTGCTGATTTGTGATAATAACCCAACAAGCATCGGTGTTGAATTAGAGCTTGTTCAAGCAAATTTGGAGAAGCTATTCAGCGGTTTCTTCTAGAATAGCTGAATAGCTTCTCCAAATTTGCTTGAATAAGCTCTAATTCAACATCGATGTTTGTTGGGAAACTATTTCAGCTTTTTCAAATGAGATTATATGATCAAATGCAACATTTCAACTACTTGCAAATACTGTATTTGACCATTGATCACCATGTCCGAATTATAATGTTCATCGATAAGGACTACTGGAGGAACTTCAGAAGTACTTTTGAGCTGCATTACCCAACAAACATCGGTGTTGAATTAGAGCTTGTTCAAGCAAATTTGGAGAAGCTATTCAGCTGTTTCTTCTAGAATAGCTGAATAGCTTCTACAAATTTGTTTGAACAAGCTTCAATTCAACACCGATGTTTGTTGGGTACCACTGATAAGGCAACACTAGTGTGTTTCTTTCCAAAATGGTAAACAACCAGACCAGCCCTAGGACCTGGTAGTTGAAGTTAAACTAGATATAGGTTTTGCAAGTGCCCAGGGGAACATCGCAAATTAACATAGTTGAATGCATATCGTACATTTGTACATCTGAAAAAGCTACAGTTTCAAATGTAGATCCTACGTTATGAACTAATGAACAGTATGGTATGACCCAGAACATCCCAGATTGCATCATAATGTCGGTTGACGTTCCAGAAGATCCAGTGAACATGGTTGAATACATATCGTTGATTTGTCTAGCCGTGAGACTAAAGTTTCCACTGTAGATCCGTTCTGAGCTCCAGAACTGTTTGGATGACCTAGAACATCCATATTATCTTATTATGTCTGTTGGCCTACCAGAGGACTCAATGAACATGGTTAAATACATATCGTAAATTAGTATAGCTGAAAAAGCTACCGTAACAATTGTAGATCCTAAGTTCTGAACTTCAGGATGGTTTGATTGACCTAGAACATCCCAGATTATCTCAAAGTGTCGGTTGAAAACGGTTCAATGAACTTAATTGTATTTATATCGCTAATTTGTACAGCTAGAAAAACTACAGTTACAGCTGTAGATCCTAAGTTCCGAACTTCTTCATGTTCAGGATGTTCTGGGTTGAAAATCAGGCCTTAAACGCATAGATTTTCAAAATTGCCCTGATGGAATAGTCAATTTGCAACAAGTTTGCCGTAGATAGTGTCCGTTTCTGTTCGGTGTGTGATTTTATACACGTATTTTTCTTCAGGTGGAAGTCTATCCACAACACATTTTATAATTACTCAGATCAGTAATTTGTTTGACAGCAACAACTGATTGTCGCTTTTGTTCATGTTGCTGATAAAGCAATGTTGCTATCGGTAGTGTGTTGTAGGATTATATTTTAATATTGTATTTAGTGGTATTATGGTAACATAAACCATTATTTCAGAAATCATCAAACCGGACTCTTCGATCACTCCAATTGCTATCTTTGAAATGTTACTAGAACAGTATAAAGAAAAAAATATTAAAACATTTAATAGACAACAATATCTTTTATTGAAATTTTATCTTTGATATTTGGAATGATCTATTCTGTTTTCAGCTTTTCCAGGACAAGAAGGATATTAATACATATCTAATTTTCATTTATTTTTCAGTAACAATACATTGGTAGTATCATTCATGTTTGAAATTTGAATAAATTGGCATGTTTGTCTATAATGATATCCTAATCTTTTGTGTATATAATATACTAAATATTAAATAACATATAACGGGGAAAGTGAGTTACCATCAGGGCACCCAAGTTAAACGATTTGGATAGGGAGCATGGGACTGCCTACTCCCTATTGATAACATTTCGCGGAACGAGGGCGGGCTCTTCGACCCCATCTATTGGGTTTATTCTGTCAAACGAGGGCTCGATTCTAGTGCTGTCTATGTGACGTAGCTTTTGGAAGGAGATTCTTTTCCCTATATTCGCGGGTTTCGCGTAAATGTCTCAGCTTACGGGTCTGCCTAAACGTTTTTGGCCCTTCATACAGGAGCTTGATGATCACAAACAATAATAGAATCCTGATCAAATCGTTTTTCAGATTATTCCACTGCTATGGGAAGTTACCTTGCTACAATAGATGGTAGTATTATATCATCATCATCATCATGGGCTCAAGGAAAATTTTGGTGACCTATTTTGTGTGTCCAAATTTCATCGAATACAATCTTTAGCACGCTCTTATTATAATTTCTACAAACTTAGGGTAAAAACGCCTTCGATATGTCGCGTAGGAAGCACAAGTTTTCGGACATCCTCCAAAAAGAATTTCCGCAATTCAAGCCCACTTCCAACGAATCTGAAGTCTTCTGCGAAGTGTGCCTGAAGAAAATCTCCAATGCCAATAAGGGGCGAACGGATTTAACCCATCATTTAGCGTCACAGGAGCATAGTTCGAACGTCAGATCAGCTAGATCGTCACAAAAATTGACGAAGCTTTTTGTGGTGCAGAAATCTTCCCTGGATTTAAAAGAACTTGCTGCTGAGGCTACAATGGCTTTTCATGCGGTGCAACACAATTAAAGCTTCCTTAGCTGTGACAAGCTGTACAAAAAGGTTTTCCCGGATTCGGAGGTTTCAGCTAAGTTTGGATGTGCAAGAACGAAGACCGAGGCTCTCGTGAGCGAAGTCTTAGCGCCTCACTCCGTCAAAACGTGCCTGGATGAGTTACGTGAATTGGATATTCCTTACATAGGAGCTAGCACGGATGGCAGCAACCATGGATCAACGAAGATGTTTCCTGTGCTCGTTCATTATTTCCATGCAGCAAAGGGGATACAGCAAGTGGTTCTATCTTTTGAATCCTTGGAAAACGAAACGGCGGTACGTATTTCTGAACTGTTGACCGAAAGTCTTAAGAAACATGAGTTGCTTGAAAAATGCATTGCATTCAGCGGTGATAACTGTTCCACAAATTTCGGTGGTACTAACCGTGCAGGACAGAATAACGTTTATTATCACATGAAACAAGCAACACAATGTGATCTAGTGGGGGTGGGTTGTCCTGCCCATTTGTTGCATAATACTGCTCGCCATGGATTCGATCGCTTAGATGTGGATATTGAGGCTTTCGTTCTGAAAATTTACGGATATTTCTCGATATACACAGTCCGTACCGAAGAGTTGAAAAAATTCTGCTCTTTCGTTGACACTGAGTACAAAAAGGTTCTGAAGCACTCAAAAACAAGATGGCTTTCTCTTATGCCTACCGTTGAAAGGATTATTCATCTTTATGCGGCCCTTAAAAGTTATTTCAAATCGATTGATAATCCACCCAAGCTCCTGGAGGATTTTTTCAAGGAAGAACTCAATGAAGCATACTTGTGGTTTGTGCATTCCCTAATGTCTATGTTTCAAAGCAACATTCAAAGCATTGAAGCAGCAGACTGCAGCTTGATCGAAGATATTTCTGTGATTGACAACGGACGCAAGCAATTATCGGAAAGACTTGCTCAAACATTTCTTCCTCTGCAAGTTAAGAAGATTCTGCGAGACTCAATTCGAATGTTTCAGAGAAGATGAAAAATGCGTTTTTGGAAGTCTACAAAAATTGCCTCGTGTATCTTGATAAATGGACTGGACACTACGATGAATTGAAAGTTTTCCAATGGATGACGCTGTATAAATTGCCGAAATGGGATGACGTCACCGGATGTTTGGAGTATTTGGATGAGAAAGAAGTCAAGGTTAACGAAAGCTTGCTATTCGACCAAGTGTCCAATCTGTCTCCGTTCTTGAAATCCAACGGTGATGGTGGGGATTTTTGGAAGCTGCATGCAGTTCATAAATGGACCAAGTATTTCCAAAGTGTTGTTCCTAGTGCTTGCTCGGAACTTCTCAAGATTGCTCAGTACTTTTTCGCGATTCCCAGTCAAAACGCTAACGTTGAGCGTTTATTCAGCTTCATGAACAACTTTTGGTCAGATGATCGAAACCGTTTGCTGCCCAAGTCGGTTGAATCTTTGATTATGGTGAAATTCAACTATCGACTAGATTGCGCTCAGTTTTATGAGATGATTGAAAACGACAAACAATTGTTGGATATTGTCCGAAGCAGTGATAAGTACAAGAAGTGAAAGCTTTGTGTTATTTTTATGTATTTTTTTATGAACGAAACTTGATCCAAATAAAAAAGAGTGTTTGACTAAGCAAAATTTTGTTTTATTATTAAAGATTGGACTCGGAAAAAATGCAACACCTTGTTTTGGGTGTAATTTTTTATCGCGAAGTTAAAAAATAATAAAATTAATACTAGTTTAGAGTGTTATGTTCATGTGTGCAACATTTTATCGCGATCTGTCAAGTAGTTTTCAAGATGCATTCGAAACAAGAAGAGCTACGCCAGCAAATCTTGGGCGCGGTGATCGATAATCCTGGTCAGTCGCACAGATGGATCGGTAAAAGGCTTGGAATCCACCATTCCACCGTGTCCCGCGTTGTGAAGATGTTCCAGGAGACGAAGACCATCGAGCGGCGCGCTGGAAGCGGCCGAAAACCGAAAACGGAATACCCAGAGAAGGCGCGGAAGATAAGGCAGTACTTTAAGAATAACCCGAACCTTTCCACCCGAGACGTGGCCAAAAAGGTCATTTTTTTTTTTAAACTGGGAGAACTTGTGTAAGGAAGATGGACAAAGCCTCGCCCAAGGTCTCATGAGCAGTGTTAAGGGAAATGTACAAGCATTCAGCTTGGGGGTGGAAATTCAAGAAAAAAATTATGCCAAAACATAGCTAATATATAGTTATTTAATCCCTGAAAATTTGAGAAGTATCCGATTTAAAATGAATTTTTGGTGATCATTTTTGTGTGTCTCATTTTTTCCGAGTCCAGTCTTTATCCAAAGAAATTGTGTACTCTTTTGTACTCTTTTACGTAAATTCATAAATGTACTCTTTTCAGTCCGGTACAATATGGTAACCCTATGTATCACTCGTCGAAGTAATCTTATGCTTTTAGGTACAAAAGGCGAATATTTGACTCCCTGCTCGCAGTAGATCTAGACGACAGAAGAATGTTGTCCGTTTCGTTAGGGACTTCAAAATTCCATGTCAGTGGAAATTGTTGCAAGGCTGCAACTGCTGCTTAGAATTCGAAAGCTTTATTGATGTGATGCACCATGCCTCCCAGGAAGAGAATGGAAGAAAAAAAAACCGGTTCAATTGACGTCAATTCGGTGAAAATTATGGCGGGTGTGAAAAAATAAGCAGATAAATTTTGATATGAACTGGTTTCCTCGGGGTTTCCGTTAACCGTGTCTGCTTAGATCTCGGTGGAGGGTTTTGATTGGAAAAGTCCCACGAAAGTTCGCCTTGACTCTACATGGTTAGTTTGATGGCACTATAAAGAATACTGCCAGTCAGTCCATGAACTTGTTATGGAGCTTTTCTTATTGTACAAATCTTGTAGCAGTGGTTAATTGACCTAAAAACAAAAACATATTTTTTTTTAGTCTCAGAAAAATTACTTCCCGTTCAAGCTGATTTTTTAATTTTGTTCGTTTATTCGTTTGCTTGTACTACGAAGGACTCAAACTTGCCTTGTTTATTAGTCTTTCGATTACTTATGAGTCACGTGATCGACATATTACGAAATAATTAATTCCATGCTACGAAAACGTTAAAAATTGTTTTCAATTTCTTATCAAAGTTTTATTCAACAATCAGTTCTACTGAAATTTTAGTCACTGCGATGCAAATTGTTTCATCAACAAAGTCTAAAGGTTATAAGATTGCCGCAGCGCGATTTCTTATCGTGACGTACTACTCAACGTTGACTGGTACGTCGATTGATTGGTGTAGCAATTAGCGTGCCCAGAACTGGTATTGTTTATCAACATCTGTAATAAAATTTCATACTCACAAAAATCGGTCCGCCCCCATCCGGCAGCCACGAACTTCATATCTGCATTGCTTTGTAGTTCCGTCAAATTGTAGTAGCTTGGCAAACAAATAAACCGAATGAAATCCGTGAACGGTGCATCGTTCGTCAATTTCACCAGCGCCAAATCGTTGTACTTGTCCCAACTGCTACTCACATAGTCCGGATGAGTAATTGTTTTCTCTACATTCAGATCGATTGCCTTCTCGCTGCAATCGCCATAAGCATCGCAATCTTCGTCCGTTTCCAGATTGTGCTCGCCAAGGCGGACGAACTTTCTAAAAGGTTCGAATAATGGAATGCATAAAATAAGGTGTTTTAAATAAGGTAAATCCAACTCACAGTGGTCCCAAGTTCTGGTAGTTCCTCCCGGTCACACAATGGGCTGCCGTTAGAACCCATCGCTTAGTGAGAAGCACACCTCCACAGGACGGTTGCATCTGTCCAGTTGCCTTCAATTCGTAGAACAGTAAGGCCATCCAGGGAAACTCGTCAATTCTGGTGACTTGCCCGCCGAAAATCCGATCACCAGATGCATCAACTCCGCAGCTCTGGATTAAATCGAGGTCATTTTTGGGGGCCTCAAGCACACGGGGATATTTATACGCTGTGGCTGTCCGAGGACAGCAAACGCCTGTTTTAGAACAATTTAATCGATTGATGAAAGCATGTTGTTCACTATCCAGGGAAGTGCTAGCGATCAGCATTTGATAAGCCTTGCAATTGTCCAGCGAAATACAGTATCCAATGGCTTCTTCGTTTGGTATCTCGCATGGCAGCAGAGTGAAGGCCGTTGCTGAAAGAATCCATACTTTAACTTGGGTATTTCCGGAACAACATGATCAACAAATACAAAACTCGAAAGCTTACCAATGGCCAGCACGAAAAGCAGAGACGCAAGAGACTTTGCGGTAAACATGTTTGCGAGGATAGGTCCCGTTGACAACTGACTGGAGCATGTGGGCTGGGAACTTGAATTTTCGAAAGGCTGGTATAGCTTTGATGCGCCAAGCTCGGAGAGAGAATTGTGACGGCATGAACTGGTTTTTCTGACAGCTGATTATGGTTCGATTTCTTAAGCTGGTTGGCTTCTTACGCACGCATAGCTTACTGGGTTGCTGCGATTCAAAACAAATGGGTGATAATGTGATTATGCTTGAGGATGTTTCGTTCGGAGAGCGCATAATTTGATTGGAAGCTAAAATTGTCTAGTAGGGCTGTATCAAGGTACATCCAAAATTGAATTTAGTATGAGTTGTTTAATGTGAAACGAGACGCTGTGTATTTTTTTGCTATCTTATGCCTCTTTCATACTAAAAGGAGATCACAGCAAGCTCTGCCCACGAACGGTTGTGATTTCGATAGTTGTCACGTTTTTTTCTGCAACTCTTTTTGCGCGATTGTGATTTTTAAGTTTAAGTGTTTGTAATAGAGCATAAATAATTAATCAGTTCACCATATGCATCGTATCACTTTGGTGACGGTTTTGTTATCGGACATAGCTATTGTTTCGGTTATTTATTGTTCGGTGGCGTGAGTGAATCTCGAAACCACTGAAACATCGGAGTGGTATGTGCCAATCGCGAGTTATACCTTTCCCAGTACGAAAATCTTACTCACGCGTTCGAAGAAGATGTGTGTGCTCTCAATCCGGACAAGCGGTTTGGTACAAAAACTGTCATTAAAGCATTTGCAAGAAACGGTTCTGGCATCACGAACCGTTAATTCCTGCACTGTCAAACGAGTACTTTTACACTGCACACGCTTTGGATAATAACTGGATGAGATTAGAGGTTTCATTTTCCGACCCATTTGCTTGGGATTTGGGATAAAATTCCCAGGAAATCCCCGGGAAATTTTTCAATGTGCTTAAAAACGCAATTTTGTGGTTAGGAATATGTTTTACTCATAAAAAAAAAATCAAGTAAATGGGCTTATCAATTTGAATTCGTTCTATGAAAATACGACTTCAAGAAGCAAATTTTATTAATGCTTTCATCGGACAGTGAGGTTTGCTTTTTAGAACAGATATTTCCGGAGGTCGAAAAGATGCGCTCGCTAACGTTGACGTCTAGGTTGACGTCGGTTTGATTGATTTTAAGCCACCGAAAATGATTTCAAGATTCGGGCTCAACTTACCATGTAGCTCAAAAAGCGAAAAGTGACTTTTGAAAAATCAATCATTGCCGAATCAGTCTGGGACGGGTTGGCATATTCCTTTATAGCCGATTCCAGTTCTTCACGCATGCTCGATGGTGTCGATCCTGAATCGTCATGCATACAGGACAAACCGGCATTCAACTCGGCAGCATCATCATCGGTCTTTGGCAGTCTTGCAACAATCGAACTCCCAGTTCCTTGATGAACTTAATCATTTGCGTTTTCGATGAGCTTTCCAATTCTGCGGGCACTTGCGTTGACAACGGAAGACCTTGAAGGAACTTCAGCGCTGTTATTATTTCCTTTTGGCGCCGTTCGTTGATTCTTTTCGTGATTGCATCGAAGAGGTCGTTTCCAACTTTGGAGTAACTTTTTTTAAGCTTCGAATACAAGAAACTCAAGCTGCCTTCCGCAGACAGCAATGTAGCATCTCGTCTTCCCAATGCTTCCGAAGCGAGTCTGATTGGCTGAAGAGCTTCCTGAAGGTTTTTTGCAACCTCGAAATCACTGTCCAACACAAGACCTAAAAGGCCTATTTAGGAAAGTGTCTCTTTGATGCAATAAAAACCGCGAATGAATTGCTCCAGCATCGTTTCAGTCGAGTTCCAACGAGTTTTGACGTCCGCACACAGTTGAAGTGGTTTATGTAACATTTTCGTAATTTTTTCTTGAAGCAGTGCATTCTTAACAGGCGATTTTCGAAAAAAAATTCACGACTCTTCGAATACGTTTCAGAGACTCTCCAAATCGCGTGGTGTACAAGTCTATGATTGAAATAAATTAGCTGTTTTCTTTAATATGAACATGAACATTCCAATATATTTACCCGAAGAACCAACTTCATCGTCGTAGCTATCACTATCCGAATCGTCGCTTTCTGAATCCTCATTTTCAATTGGTACCGGTGGCTGATCCTTGTACAGGACATCGCAAACCCCCAAGTGAATTGCACGGTTGTAACACTGCTGATGAAGGTAATCCGACAATCTTCCAAACTTCGTCATCACTTGAGCTCCGTCAGTGGTTGATGCTACAATGTTTCCCTCCTTAATACCGAATTTCCGGACCATATCCTTGACGATTTCCAAAACCTTTTCAGCAGGTAGTGATCCACGAATTTTGCCGAGACCCAGGTTGTAGAATGATCCGTCAGCGAAATGGGCATTCACGTTTAAGTAGCGCTTGTTGCTTAGACTTGTCCACTCGTCCAAAGTTAGACTAACCAGTTCACCGCTATCGATACGCTTCACTATTTCATCCCGCGTTTGCTGCTGAGCGTATCCATAGTATTCTGCGACCAGCTTCATGACGGATGTATTCGACGTTGGCTGAGAAAATCCACGATCTGCGATCGATTGTCTGATGAACTTGCTGTTGGTGATTGCAACGAACTTGAGCATCGATACTTGTTTCACTGGGACATTCGGTGTGGATGATTTAACTTTCGCAGCAGACTCACTAGGATTTGTAGGGGGTTTGAAATCCATGTCGTGTTTGTTCTTCATGTGCCGGGGCACGACAAAATTTGCTCGTACTTCCAACATCGTGCTTTTTCTTTGTCATCCGCAATTCTATCGAAGTGTTTCCAAATTTCAGCCATGCCTTTAAAATAATTGGTCGCAAGGCTACATGAGCACAAATTTTGTATGACTACTTATTTTGAAGTAACGGCAATCCGAAATTATTCCATGAACACAGAAGCAGTGAATGAAAACAATGTTTTGAATGGAAATGACAGCTTGCGTCGTATTGGCGCGCGCGCGTGTGTGTGTGTGTGTGTGTGTGTGTGTGTGTGTGTGTGTGTGTGTGTGTGTGTGTGTGTGTATGTGTGTGTGTGTGTGTGTGTTAAATGTGTAAGCAAAAATGAGAATGCCTACTGAACCAACACAAAAGGAATGATGCATTTTCATGAAGGATGTATAACATCGATGTAGGTACAGTAAATATGTATGTTGACGTTGTATGGGTTATATTGAATGCGCGTAAACGGTACACTGACATTTATTGGGAAGTATCAAAGCGAAAAAAATATGTAAGAAATGTGTGTCCCGGGAATCCCGGGATTTTCGGGACGGTGAAAAATCTTATCCCGGGATTCGGGAAATCCCGAATTTTTCAACATCCCGGTATTTTTTGTCCCGGGATATCCCGGGTTGGAACCTCTAGATGAGATCCTACCGTTATATATATGTATCCAATATTTTAAAATGTCTATTGTATTTAATTGATAGTAACTTGGAGCGTATGGTACGGTGTGTCCACGCATCCTTCCTTCTCTGTAGATTCACAAAGTGCGTTGTGGTTCAAATGAATTTATTTGAATCCAACTCATTTTACAAAATCATGTTTGGGGTAAATGCAACGGTAAATCAAAGTGGTTCCTTTATCACCTTTTTGATCAAATCATCCATCATAGGCCACGAAATTATTTGAATATACTCTCCGCTTCAAATTCGATTGAGTGGAGCTGGGGCACGTTGGGAGGGTTGGCATGCTTGGGCACCACCGGAATGCCCAACCGCTTCATTTCCTCCAGCGCCCGCGTCAATTAGTGGGCCGACGCTACATCCGACCAAAACACCACGTCGTCATCCTTGTGCTACTTTTTAATGAAGGCGGCAACTTCTGGGAGGCACTTCGTACTGTAGAGCTCGTTGTTCACTGCCAGTTCCGACAAAAAGAAGAGGGGATGTGACATCCATTTTACACTGATTATAACCCACAGCAACACCTTCTTTGGGACCTTCGTGTGCCCTATGTACTTCACATCGCTGCTGCTTTTGTTGGGATGATGAAGTAGCCTTTGCCTTGCCGTGAGATGGGTCTTGTCGTCCATAACGACCACAACGTCCGCTTCGCCGGAGAGATCTCTTTGACCAGAATATTCAGCCGTTGTTTCTGGGTGTCTGCGTGTATATTGAAAGTTGTTTTTATGATATGCAAACCCATATGTAAGAAAACACATCGTATAGAATGCAAACATATGGCTTATACGTGCAAAAGTGAGGCCATATACGTGCAAATTCCATTGTTTTCTTAAACGAGTTGATTTGATATCGTATGCGATTGAATTTGTAATAACAAATTCGGTTGAAAAGGTTAAGCGATGTATATCCGATTAAGTTTGTGACGCAGTACGATTAATAAATGACTAATCGTATATAAGTCGAAAATTTGCACTCTTTACGATTTGACCTAAACATAATACGATGAAGGCCACAATAAATTGCGATTTTGATTTAAAATATAGGAATATACGATACTATTTGAACAGTGTTATACGACTTATGGTTGTCTGGGTCTCCAACACGGCTGGCTTGAACTGACGCTTCCGCATGTGGATATCCACTTTGGCCAAATACTTCTTGACTGTTTGGCGGGTCACACCGACCTCCCAGCCCAACGCACGGAAAGAAGTGGCCACCTTGCCTTCCGTCTTCCGTTTGAGCTTCTGTTGAATCCCCCAGTCGCTTAGAACGGTTGGACGGCCAGAGCCAGGCTTCCGCTCGATGGACTCTCCCTTCTCCAGAAGTGCCAGAATCTAGTAGATGTTTCTACGTTCGTATCCGGCCGACAAGATGTGGGCCGATGGCCGACTTTTTTAGGCCCGGATGGAGTAGGTGAAAGAAACATTTAGTTGTCTGCGTTATCTAATGCACATAAAGGGAATGCTAGAATTTAGATAAATTATTAGGATCTTTCATGTAATTCCAGCCAGATATCACTGGAATAAGATCTGCTGTGTGGAAGATTGCAGACAGTTACGTTGTTTACGCATGCTTTGGTTTTCAATTTTTATTTTATTTTTATTTTATTTGTTACATTTTACATTTTTGCCTTAATTCTACTCTTACAGATATTCTGAGAAAAATGCTTTTTTTAGTTGATTTTTATTCACTGTTATATCAATTGTGGTGCAGTATTTGTTATAGCAAGACATCATCTTATTTATGGGTCCGTTTTGGGCATAGTTAGTTCTTTGATTTTTCATGTAGAATAAATTCCTGTTTCTTAAGTGACGGGTGGGAGCGTAGAAGTTGAGCTTCTCTAAAATATCTGCGTCATTTATTCTTTGCCCAATAACATCGTTTATAAATGATAGAGTCGCAAACTCACGTCTTTTTCAAGACCACCTATTTTAATTAACAAACACCAAAATTCATAAAAAGGTAACCCAAAAGAGTTCCATCCTAACTTACGCAAAGCATACAATAAAAATCAGTGGGGTTGTGTTTAACACACGACCGGTTGACGTAGACTACGTTAAACCGTTTGATTAGTTTCGTTAGTTTCGTAGCGGAACATTCACAGAAAAAATAATAATGAATTATAGCAGACGCGCAAAATTCATTATTACAAGCATACAAAACAAGCGTCAAAAAATAAATTGTTTGCAATCTTTCATACAACAGACCTGATTTCAGTAATATCAGGTTTACATTTTAATGAAATATTCCATGAATTCAAGTCAAATCTAGCATTTTCTTTTATAAGCATTAGATAATGCAGAAAATTAAATGTTTATTTCAAACTATATTGCAACGCAAATAGTTTTTCCTTAACGAAACATTTCTAGACCAGACCGGGCAGGAGGACGCTATGTTAGTATGCATTATAAACCAGTAGTTGGCAAAATCCAGCATCTCAACCAGTAGTTGGCAACGTTTAAGTTTTGCCTGATAATCACGAGTTCATTCGGCATCGGTACATGGTCGGAGGATTTTCCATATGTTCAATTTTAACGTGCTTCCGAAATATGCGCAAACGTTTGGCATCAAAACGATTAGACATCGTACTCATTCTCACCTTCACAGTTTCTCAAAATTTATTTCTTCCTAGAAGTAAAACTCTATCTAACGCGAATCGTTAAAACAACAGAATTACTATTCATAACTGTACTAACTGGAGTATGCCGAGAATGTTACTTCGGAATATCCATTTCGAAAATCAAACGTAAAAAATTTCTTGATAGTTGCCGGAACGCAACATTCTTTAAAATTTTCCGCAAAATAGAATACTTCTTTTGTTTGTAAAATTTTAAACACTTGAGTAAATAAAATGGCAATCGTATAAACCTCTTGTTGATTTGAGCAAAAATCTCACAAATAAATCAATCAAAATACGATCGAGTTATTAGCTTCCGGTTCAATGTTCCGTGACGACAGCCAGTTGAACAATGTACACAATATGCTCAAGGCATACAACGAAGAGGGAACTTAAATTGTTTTAGCCACCGCTGGCTGTGAATTGGTAAGAACTTGGATAGTAATGTTGAATACATTCCAATCAAACAAACTCTTTCAAAATTGAATTGGTCGTCCTGAAAAGGACGGATTTTAAACTGTCCGCATAGTAATTAAAACCTTCTCGGTCTTTTGAAGAAGCAGGTTATTTCAGCCGTTTCACGTTGCGCCTTACCAAAGATGGCTACTAACAAGATCACACACACAAGCACAACACAGGCTGGTAGCTGACTGCCTAGTACACCACTGCATAATTAATGGCTGCCCAGCAACGGTTGCCACCGCCAGCAGCCAGTTCCAAAGTTGGCGCCTTGCCGCTCCGCTCTGCCAAATAAAGCACCCTCCAGGGTACATGCCATCGCCAGCTGCCAATGAATACTGGCTCGTTGCTCCGCACAGCTCCTGTACTGCGACACGAATGAGAAAATTTTTTTTATGTCGTTCAGTCCTGAATATGAGACCTCCCTTGCTCACATTTGAAATCTGTGATAGGAAAGTACTGTGAATTTATGAAATCCAGCATGAAAAACCAAATTATAAGACATCACCATTCATTTTCGTTACTTTCATTTGTTTTAAATTGTTAATGGATAATTTTAGATAATTGAATTGATATGCAGAAAAATTTTCATTCGATTGATGTAACAATTTTGAAAATCTATCGAGTATTTATGAAGTTATGAGCGTTTAATTTGTAACGATATTTTGTGACGGTCGATTATTCTTCGATTTTCAATTGACAATTCAATTTTTCATGACGGCAGCCATTTGTAAATTGTGCACAATGCTCAAGGTATGCAACGGAGAAAATTAAAATTGTTTTAGCCACCGCTGTCTGCCATTTGGTTAGTTGTTACATAAATTCAAATTAAACAAACTCTCTCAGATTTGGATTGGTCGTCCTGAAAATGACGGATTTAAATTAGTCCTGCTCGGTCTGTTCACGAAGCAGGTTATTTCTGCCGTGCACGTTGCGCTTCAGATAAAGATGGCTACCAAGAACATCACACACACTCAAGCACCTTATTTTGCTCTTTGTGGTGGCGCCCACCGGCTGGCTACAAATCATCACCGGCTTTGGCAACCGACTGCCTAGCACACCACTGCATATACAATGGCTGCCTAGCCAAGGGCTTGCTAGCAACAGTCACAGAGCAATCGACTAGCTCACCACTGGTTGGTCGCCAGTGCACCTTCTGTGGCATGTTGCACCACCTGCTACGTTGGCAGCTTGCCGCTTGACACTGCAGGTTTCATGCTATCGGGGTTGCCTCCATCGCCAGCTGCCAATCCATAATGGCTCGATGCTCCGCACAGCTCCAGTACTGCAACACTACTGAGTTAATTTGCGAAGGCGTACCCGTTTTATATCGTTCAGTGCTGCATATGAGCCCTCCCTTGCTTAAATTTGAAATCTGTGACAGTAAAGTACAGTGCATTTAGTAAATTTACTTTGAAAAATCGGCATTATAAGATATCACCTTAGGTTTTGGTAATTTTCAATGGCTTGAAATTGTTAACGGAAATTTTTTGATTATTGAATTGATACGCGGGAAAATTTACAACCGATTGATGTAAAAATCTTGAAAATCTATCGAACATTTATTATGTTATTAGCGTTTAATTTGTAACAATATTTCGTGAAGGTCGCTTATTTCTAGATTTTCAATTGACACGCTACCCTTGCCGTAAGACGTAGTCTTCGTCAAAAATGTTTTTCCACCGACCCAAAGCGGTTTTTTTGTGTTTTTTAATATGGATCCCAAACCCCCCTGCAGTGCTCAAGAAGGGGCCCAACATATGTTACAAACAATGTTTTTATTGTATAGGGATCATTGAAATGAAAACTAAACCTCTTGATGAACCCGAGCATATTACTTGCCTTGTATATTATATTGTTGTAGTGTTCTACAAAAGTGAGCTCGGAATCAAGTATGACTCCCAAATCTCTAACCTGATTGCATCTTTCAACAGTTTGTTGACCTATAGTGATGGTGTCTTGCCTTACATTGCGCTTTTTAGTGAATGAGACTGAGATGCACTTTTTAACGTTAATCTCTAGTAAGCTTTTTGTACACCAAATATGAAAATTATCAACTTCTCTTTGAAAGACTTCGATGTCAGTTGATTTACGTATTTCCATGAAAAGTTTCATGTCGTCTGCATATATTAAAACATTTAAATGGCGTAAAATATATTCAACATCATTGACAAACAAAATAAATAGTAAAGGACCCAGATGGGATCCCTGTGGTACTCCCGATGTAACATTCACAACCGATGATAGCTTTCCTTCAAATCTTACTCGTTGTGTTCTTCCAAGCAAGTGTGACTGAACCCACTTTATTAAATTATGGTTGAAACCTATCTTAGACAATTTGTAAAGCAACAAAGGAATATCGACTCTATCAAAAGCTTTGCTAAAGTCAGTGTATAAAGTTTCAACGTAATTACCTTCATCCATTGCATTTATTGAAAAATTTACAAAGTTTAGCAAATTTGTAGAAGTAGAGCGTCCTTTCATAAAGCCATGTTGCTTGGTAGAGATAACATTTTTAACTTGTGAAAAAATATGTTGATTGATAATGGACTCAAATAGTTTGGGAATACAAGATAATATTGCAATGCCACGATAGTTTTTCACATCTGATTTTTTACCGCTTTTGAAGATCGGAACCAAGTACGATTCTTTCCAAATGAGGGGAAATACGCCAGTTTTTAGAGATAAATTAAACAACCAAAACAAGGGTTTTACTAATTCCTTTGATAATGTTTTCAAAAATACTGGCGGTAATCCGTCAGGACCAGCTCCTTTAGAAGCGTCTAATGTGCTTAAAGAAAGCAAAATTTCGTTGACGGATACATTATCAACAGTCACATTTAACAAAGGCTCAGGAAGATATGAGAAAAATTGATAATCTCGATCCTTGTCGTCACGAGTTGTGTAAACATCTTGAAAAAAATCAGCAAATAAGTTACTGATTTCGGTTGGATTCTTACCGTCTTTGTCGTTGAATTGCATTTTTGTTGGAAAATTTCTTAATTTCTTCTTATCTTTAACAAGGTTGAAAAACGATTTCGGGTCTTATTTGATATTAGTTTCAGTTTTTCTATTATTCTCCTCATGTGCGATCTTCATTTCTAAATTCAGTTCATCACAGATAGTTAAATATATTGTGAGGTTTGTATCATTTTATCTTTTTTATAAGCTTTGTGCGCTTTTAGCTTCCTATTTCTGAGATTTATAATTTTCTTAGTATACCACACCGGATTTTTATTTGGTCTTCTCCTATGTCTTTGGGGTACTGCAGTCTCTACTATATCGTAGATGTTTCGATAGAATACAATTACGGCCTGCTCTGTTGACAAATTGCGAAATATGGTTTGCCAATCAATCGAGTATAGTTTGTTTTTAATGAGATTGTAGTCTGCTTGTTTAAAATCAAAATAAATTTCGGTTAAATCGTTATCCAACATTGTGGCGTTGTCATGACTGAAAATGGAATATTCAATAGCAGTATGAAATGCTTCATTTTTCCAAAGAGGTGCTGGTGCCTCAATAACGCAAAAATCATCGGTCATATTAGTGAACAATAAATCAAGGTAGCAATTGTTCTGATTTCGTACATGATTTATTTGATTGAGCCCAATCTGCACACTTTTTTTCAAATAGAGTAAGAAGTGTTAAATTATCTCCAATTATTGGTATTAAAAGAGATTCATTTTGATCATCTATAATAAAACCAGTAGCATTTTGGTTAAAGTCACCATAGATGTGAATATTGACGTCAGATTTAAATTTTGTCAAAATACTTTCAGCAATATTAAAAAACATTTTGTATGAATCAATTTTTGCACTTTCTGGGGGGAAATAGACTGCTCCAAAAATATGAACTTGATTTTCGATCATAGATGTAACCCAGACATGGTCAAATTCATAATCAGATGAAATTGCAATTAATACGCCACCTCCGGATTTCTTATTGGATAACGATTTATCTCGATAGTCTCTATATACACTAAACTTATCGGCAAAAACTTCAGAACTTTTAATGCTCGAATCCCAACTAGTCTCAGTGGCTAAAATAACGAGAGGAAAGTTTACGCGTCTGTTAAAATTCATAATTTTTTTGTGAAGATCTTGTTTCACTGTTCTTGCCAAAGCTGTCGTAAACAAACTGATGGCGCTGTCAAATTTTCACAGTATATAGGCAACTAGTATATCTAGAAAAAATAGTCAAGAGGTCGATAGAAACATTTGTAAACAAATGTCTATGCTAAACGGAACTATCAATGCTTTCTCTTCAATTCTCTTAGTTCTCGCAAAAAATAACTGTCCACTTTTAGAGCCTCTCATGTTGATGAGAAATTATCTGCTTCCGACAAACATTTTAATATTAAGCAACCATATGTGTTATGATATGTTTAAATTAGATGATCCCATTTTTACTATACACCAAAGCGGTCCAACGTGAACCTCGCTGTTATAACCCTTATATAACCCACCTCTATTTTTTTTTGCTTCTGAAAAGCCGAGATGGATTTTTTCTCTTTTGAATAAATTTATTACATTGCAAAAATCTAAAGTTGAGCATTTGATTTAATCCACTGGATGTATTCATTAACGTTGGTATATATTCCAGGTTTTCCAACAGTTCCACAGTTCCGCGATCCCATACTTACCAGACCACTCAGCACCCACGCTTGTGTGTTTTGATCAAAAAACATCAACGGAGACCCACTGTCACCTGAACAAGTATCACTAGCATTGTGACCACCAGCACAGATCTGCCCGTTGATTAGTTGCAGCCTTTGTGGTTGGTAGATTTCGGAACATTTTCCATGGTCAAAGTATGACAGGGATGTCTTTAGCTTAATCGGGCTTGGTATTTTATCTGCTCGGCCATCACTGAAAAAATTCGTTCGACCCCAACCACAGACATTGAACTTTTTGGCCAAGCCGCTGCTTCCAGGTTCTGGCAGACAAATGTGTCGAATGAAGGCACTATACTCCAGAAGCGGCTCCAACTGCACTAAACCGATGTCGTGATGTTGACTGACGGAACCGAAGACGTAATCCGGGTGAACGATCGTACGCCTTGGCTTAACATCGATTATTCCATCTGTGCAATCGGCAAAATTCCCTTCAAGTACAGTACAGTCTGGGTCATTGTTTAAATCATATTCTCCCAAACGGACGAAGTGTCTGTGGAACAAATAAAATGAATAACTCATACCCTCCCACTTATTATCAACTATTTACACTTACAAGTTTCCCTTTTTTTGGATGATCTTTCCCACTAAACAGTGCGCCGCAGTAATAACAAACGATTTACTAATTAACGCCCCTCCGCAACCGGGTGCAACCGGATTCATTGCCTTCTCATAAATTAGCAGTGCCATCCACGGGAACTCATCAATTTCTGTTATTTGTCCATTATTGACCAGAAAGACATAGTCCTGCTGGCCACACTCCATCTCATGACTTCCAACTATATTTTCAACACTCATTGGATTTTGTTGGACTCTAGTAACTACATTTGTCACATCGATCCAAGGATTGCTGTACAATCCTCCATCCCGTGGACAGCACACCTTTCCCTCTTCCTCACCAGTGCACTGAACCTGTTTCACGAAACTCAACCGGCTCATATTGCCAATACTGATCACATTGTTAATTTGCCGGAAAGCCGAACAATCGATGGGATCCTTGCATAATCCCTGAACGAGCTCATTCGGTATGTGACAGGTAGTGGCCACGTCCCAAACCGGAGGAGACTGGTGGGTGTAGACGGTGAAAGCCGCACTAATTGTCAGCAGAATGCATAATTTCGGCATCTTGACTGACCGTCGTTTGAAAGAAGACTGCGAATCTTAATCGTATGAACATAATCTTGATGTCTTTTTGCAGGCAGGAAATGCGTTATCAAACAAATCTCAGCATAAGGGAATTTCACAGTTTCAGGAGGTCTCCCCCTTTATACGGATGGATTACACTCTCTCTTTCTCTCAGCCAAAGAGAAATCATGCACGTTTGACACAAATACCGACTCATCCTACACATTCAGCTGTCTCGTCAAATCACGAATTATCAATAGTGCAGGGTTAAGTAAATTATATCCCTGTTCACTTATTTAGTCACAACTTTATTTATCGCATATTGAATAACATTGTATTCATGGGAAATGTAGATACACTAACATAGATAGTAATAAATATTTACATCGATGTCTCAGAATGTCTTCCTCTGGCTACTACACACGCCTTCAATCGCATAGGGAAATCGCCGACAATGGACGTTAACTCCTCCCAGGATCCCAGGTTTTGGTTAGACTGGCTTTTAAATGATCCAACGATGTGTGGCTTAGTACAGGAACTGGTCTAAAGAATGAACCAGACGGAGTAATCCATTGGATTCAGGTCAGGATAGTTGGAGTCGTTGGTCAAATATCTCGGGAAAAGCCTCCTTTTTGCTCCATGCGATGGTGCCCAATCTTGTAGAAACGTCCATTTGTTCTTGCCAAAATGTGCACGTGCTCATCGTGCCACAGTGTCCGTTAGAAGCTCCTAGGGGACTGATTGGTTGATTTTGATGCCTTTCTCTTTATTAAAGGGGAAGCAGTAATTCCCACCCAAACCATCGCCGAAGCTGGATTCTGTGATCTGGCTAAATTCATACTGTTAGAGGAACCCTTCGGCAAAAGCTGGTGATCGATTTGATGGTTTCGGTATTGCTCCACAGTAAAAAATTTCTCACCTATGATAACATTGTACGATGACGTCCATTCCCAAGTAACAATTTTAGTTTATTCCAGCCATATAGCACTCCTCCCGGCTTTGTTGATAAAACTACATTCAAAACTGTTTTGTCTAACAACACCTCCTCCGAAAATTAATGTGCCTGGGAAATTATGCAAGTTTACAACAACAAAAACAAAATGAAAATATATGTATTCGGTAAATCAATCATGAATTTCCTGAAAATTGATGGAATTCAATAAGGTTATCTAAAAAAATGCTGAAATTAGTCTCCGATATACAGTTCATTTGTATCACAATTAAATTCTGTGCATTTATTATTCCACATTTCATTAATTTCTTATATTTCAATATGGCGATTGGAAAAAATCACAGTTTTGCCATAAAGCCAATTTATCTTTGCAATGACTGTTATAAAACTATTTGATCTTATGGCGTTCAATGCCAATTTGCTGTTTAATGCATATACTGGAGGTAAAATGGTTTTGAAATGCTTTTTCAATTGACCATAATAAGATAATATCAATGAGTCCTAAAATGGCATTTCAATACAGCATTTTACGAGTTCATAAAGTCGAAATAAAACCTTTGATAGGAGTAGATGGAATTTGAGAAAACAAGGTTTTAGGATCGTTGTTAACAAGTTGTGTGGATTCTCATAAACCTGACTAAAATATGAAACCTATTGCCACCTTTTGGTGCCAGAATAAAACCAAATTGATTTATAGGGGCTTTCATAAAACCTAAATAAATCTTAATAAAGCAGGATGGTTTTGGCAATGTTACTTGGGCTACCGAGCTCCTTCAACAAAATCTTTGCTTTCCGGTGCCGATTGTCTTTCATCCTGTCATTTAAGATCGAAATTCTAAATCCTCATGAACAGTTGTTCTTACTGGTTTGTGGTCGATTTTCAATGATTTCGCCATTTTTCGCATCGACCGTCTAGAATTTCGATTAACTCTTTGACGAAGCATACTTTGGTTCTGAGGGGTCCTCGCAGTATATTTTTTTTTCTGCCTCTTCCTGAACGATCATCCAAATTTCCAACCTCATTGTATCGTTTTAAAGCATCTCGAACTGTTTGTGTTGGCATTTTCAATGTCCATGCGATAAACACAGGAGAGTTTCCTTGCTTATACAGCTCAATCACCGCACTTCAAAGTAATGTCTTCATTGTGACACTACGCGTGAATGAATTGAAATGAAGACCCAAGGTAAAATGTGCCATAGGTTTGCTCATTTCAGCATCTGTCAAATCCGAATTATACACTGAGAAAAAAACATATATAATATTTCATCACCCTGTATAATGCTGATGGCACCACACGCAACACATTCTAAAACCTAAGTGAAGTAGAGGAAACATAAATGGAGAAAGGAAATTTACCTCGTAATTCCCAGATGCACCTGGATCGGTAGTTTATGCGGTGTGATTTTCAGCACACACGAATGCATGTGCATGTGAATCTTAGATCCGACCATAAAGGGTGTACCGTTTAAAATCCACACTCACAAAATCCATTCTCAAAATTCGAGTTAACGCATTTCGGTAAAATTTGACAAGTTCCGGTAATATATTATAGAGGTATCACCGATCCCCGCTCGGTGGAACGGATAGGTACGCGAAGCCGGGTCGCTTTGGGTACGTGTGTATCTATTCATAAGGGCGGATCACCCCGGGGACAGAAACGGCTTTCATACGCCGCCATCACTCTCGTGGAACAAAATCGGAAGCTTCCGTTCCAGCCGCCACTCCCTCCGCATCTCTAGTTTGGCCATATTGCACACACGGGTCATTTCGTCATTGCGCACCTAAATCGCAGCGTGGACATCCTGGTGGCAACCATTGCACCACCGCCATTTCGACGCCATTTTTGTTGAGCAAGCCGCAACGGAGTTATCGAAGTACCAACAGGCCCCATCAGTCGTCGAGTCTTCGGAAAAACCTGCGCAGGTACGTTTAAAGCTAAGTTACCTGGCCATGTTTGCTCGTCTCTTTCATTGTCGTCGAAACCGTCCAGCACGAATAAACGAATCTAGAAATAAGAACAAATTCGATTAAGTTGTGATAAAATTTTAGTTGCGTTTAACGCCAATTATCGGGAATAAACTACTCACTAATTTCGGGAGCTTAATTTGTTCGTTGACCAATTTGTTAGACATCCCTTCGCGGTCCCTAAGATCCCTCAGCTGATGAAAGTAAAGGAGTTTTAGCCTGTGTCGAAGGCATTTCGCCAATTTTCCCCAATAACCGTTCAAGAGTTTCCCCTGAGCCAAAACAGTCTCTAAAGTCGGGCAAAACTTAACGTGACCGGTGGTCTCTCTTAGAGAGTGGCGCTTAAGCCATCGATTAATTAAACTCGGAATTCGTGAACGGTAATAGTTAAGATTTACTTATTTCTTTATTGTTCTCAGTAAATGCACTCCTATAGGGGGTCCAATCTGAGGTTTTTCTCGCTTTATTAAACAACCGACGAGATGTTCTACGCAGTGGTTCCAACTTAGAGTTCCACCACGGAACATCCCTGTTAGAGGACGATTCCTTGATAAAGGGTGATACGGTCAAAATTTGGTCAAGGGAAAACGCGTGTAATTCGGTGAAATCGTTTATTTAAAAAATCAAATTAAATTTCTTTTTCAAGTTCAATTAGTATAAAATTCAGGAAAAATATTCAGTTAGGCTTCCGCTTTTCCAAATCCGAATTGCCGGGCCTTACGCTTGACCCCTGCCATCAGATTTTGTACAGTCACCTTGTCCACCTTCTTCGCCGCAGAAAGTCAGTTTGCCTTGAACTGCTGCTCGTCCTTAGCAGTTTTTTTGGTCTTCTTTAGGTTCCGCTTGACAATAGCCCAGTATTTCTCAATTGGGCGGAGCTCTGGCGTGTTGGGAGGGTTCTTGTCCTTGGGAACCACCTGCACGTTGTTGGCGGCGTACCACTCCATGGCCTTTTTACCGTAATGGCAAGATGCCAAATCCGGCCAAATCAGTACGGAACAACCGTGTTTCTTCAGGAAAGGCAGCAGACGTTTATTCAAACACTCTTTCACGTAAATTTCTTGGTTGACAGTCCCGGAAGCTATGAAAATGCTGCTTTTAAAGCCACAGGTACAGATGGCTTGCCAAACCAGATATTTCTTTGCGAACTTTGACAGTTTCGTGTGCTTGAAAATATCTACTACCTTTCCCCTTCCTTTTGCCGTATAAAACTCCTGTCCCGGAAGCTGCTTGTAGTCGGCTTTGACGTAGGTTTCGTCGTCCATTACCACGCAGTCAAACTTCGTCAGCATCGTCGTGTACAGCCTCCGGGATCGCGCTTTGGCCGTCGTATTTTGTTTATCATCGCGATTTGGAGTCACTACCTTCTTGTAAGTCGATAGTCCGGCTCGTTTTTTGGCTCGATGCACGGTTGTAGACGATACACCCAGCTTATTTGCGGCATCTCGGAGAGATAGGTTAGGGTTTCGCTTGAAACTACCGGCAACTCTCTTTGTCGTCTCAGCGGCTTCCGGTTTTCGATTTCCCCCCGATCCAGACTTCCTGGCTGTCGACAAACGTTCCCCAAACACTTTAATTACATTTGTAACGGTTGATTTGGCAACTTTTAGCGATTTTGCCAACTTTGCGTGCGAGTAGCTCGGATTTTCGCGATGCGCGAGCAAAATTTTGATACGCTGCTCTTCATGCTTGGACGGCATTTTGACAACTGAAGAGTGAATTCCAAAATCAAAATAGGAGCAACATTCTACACACACACACCTTCAAAATGAGGGGTGTTCAGGTTTTTTAAATGCAAAATTGAAAGAAATACGTCAAGTTGATATTGACCAAATTTTGACCGTATCGCCCTTTAGGACAACTATTATTGAACGAATTTAAAATCGTATCATTTACCTTTTGCGAAAATGATTCCAATTTCTGACCTGTGTCAATCTTTCCACCTTCTGTAAATAACTCCGAATTTAAATATTGTGCATATTGATCCCAGTTTGTTTTCCTCGGATTTCGAAATGTAGTAGTTGACCGATTTTCACCACTCCATTCGAACAGAATGTGTCTATGATATAACAATGACGTTCCCTCAGAGACTTCCCACTTTGAAATACGTTCATAAATTGCACTATTGCACAATGTCAAATCCAAGACTTCTTGTCAGATAGCATTTGAAAAGGTATGTTCGTTTCCCTTATTGCATATGACTATATTATTTTATGAGAGATATTCTAATAAGCACTCACCTCGACTGTTGACGGCGACCAGGTTGTTGTGAAATGAACAATCTTTGGAATTTTTCGAGTAGGAAAATTTACAATTGTTCCACCGGCTCCAAACTCATTGCACAGTCCGTACCTTTATCAATAGGCGTGCAACAATTAGCAAGTTTTTAGACTGTGCATTGCAACAATTGGATAAATTTACCAAGGTAATGCAAAAATGGTTCAGGCTTCGAAATATCTCAACTAATGTAGGGCGCTGTAATCGGGATGGGAATAAAGTTTGCATTCGAATTCTTGAGTATGTACAGTCCATGTGAATTTATAAAAACAAAACAACGAGTTACACTGTTTGTAGATGATTTTATTTATTATTCCAATTACTTAAGATCAGATATAAAAACTTGATTCCTGTTAATTCAAGGTTCAGGAAAAACTGAAATTATATATATAATGAAAATTGATTACATCATACCATGTTCTTCGTAGCCAATTGCCATTACCTATTCTGAAATTAAGATTAGGAGAGCCACAAAACAACAACCACTTTCTACTACGAACTTTACTTATCACTGTTTCACTGCATATCGAACCATTACTCTACAAATTCAAGCGAAAAGAGGACAAATTATTGAGGAAAAAACAATAACAAAATTATTTGGCTTTTGGTTGGTTTTTATCGGTAAACAGGATTTTTTTTGACATAGACTACGTCTTACGGCAAGGCTAGGGTGTCAATTGAAAATCTAAAATTAAGTGACCATCACGAAATATCGTTACAAATTAAACGCTTATGACTTGATAAATGCTCAATAGATTTTCAAGACATTTACATCAATCGGTTGGAAATTTTCCCATGCATCAATTAAATTTTCAATTATTATCTTTACAAAATAATAAACAATTGAAAATGGAGAAAATAGAAGGTCAAGTCTTTGAATTTTGTTTTGCAGGCTAATTTTGCTAAATGAACAGTGCTTTCCTATCACAGATTTCAAATGTAAGCAAGGGATGTCTCATATGCATCACTGAACGATGTAAAATGGGTACACCTTCGCAATTTTACTCATTTATTTCACAGTACTGGAGCTGGACTGATCATCGAGCCATCAAGAATCAGCAGCTGGCGATGGCATGAAACCTGTAGTGCGGAGCGGCAAAGCTCCAATATGGATTTGGCAGCTGGTGGTGGCACGTACCATAGAAGGTGGACTGGTGACCAACCAGTGGTCAGGTAGCTGATTGCTCTGCAGGCTGTTGCTAGCAAGCCCTTGGCTAGGCAACCGTTGCCAGGCAGCCATTAAATATGCAGTGGTGTGCTAGGCAGTCGGTTGCCTAAGCCGGTGATGATTTGTGGTCAGACGGTGGGCGCCACCATTAGGAGCTAAATAAGGCCTGAGTGTGTGTGTTTGTATGTGTGATATTCTTGGTAGCCATCTTCATCTAAAGAGTATTTCCAGCCAGAATAGCAAAACGGTTGGACCCTACTCTCTCCGATCTGAATGCAATTTTGTCCATTTGTTGGTTTTTACTCTAAATTACGTGTACCATAAAAAAAATCCAAATTATCCTGGACAAATTTTCTATGATGACGTATTTAAAATGTGGATTAAATTTTTTCAAAATTTTTTTTTTTTGCAAACGGCTCATCTGATAAAAATGTCGTCTTATAAAAAGATGTAAGTAATAAAGTGTTTTTTAAGAAAAAAAAAATACATTGAAACTAAAAAATTCGTCAATTCATGCTTAAAAACATAAAATGTTGATTTTCTTAGAAGACCCCCCCTTCGATCCTCCTAATTTAAATAAAAAAAAAGCTGAAGTTATGTTTTTGAAGCTGGTGAAGAGTTCAAGATGGTCGTTCCTTTAATTTTTTTTATTTTTTGTTCTTAAATATTTATCAATTTATTGAAAATGTTATAAATTATATTTTTTTATTGAATCATACCAGAAATAGACTTTGTGCATTATTTTTAATAATAACGTAAATTTTTTTTCGTAACCCTAGCCGTTCTCAAGTTATTGCGAATTTTAAAATTTATGTTTTTGCAATTTTTTTGGCCCTTTTTGATTGTTAGTCGTAATGCCCACAACGAAATGTATTTTTCATAATAGATTATTAAAAAACAGGCAATTTTTTCTCAGACTCAGTGGCAGTCAGACTAACCCGTTTCTGTTTGGACGCGATGGAAAAGAAACAAGTTGATGCTTTAAGATATGTGTGTGTTTCGGATAGTTTTGTTTAGGGAAAGAAGAGGCAGTATTTCATACAATGTTTTTTTTACAATCTTCATTAAATTTATTACATATCAGATCATTTGAATACATTAAATATTTTTAATTCATCAGTAGAATTAGAAAATACCTTAACTGCAATTTCATTATTTGAAACTGAAATGTAAGAATGATATTTTTGAGTTCTAGAAATTGGTTTTGCTTTGTTAAATATCGGATCGAATTCCTTTTCGGCCTCTTTGTATTCATCCGTATTTGAATTATGCACGCGCGAAGATGGCAAAAGTCTGTTCTAAATTGTGCATCGCACAGAACTTGTTCCATCTAAATAGTGCGATCACATAAAATGCGATTTATTTTTAAACTGTTGAGCATAAGATTCACATTTTCGTGAATCGTACAAACACAAACGTAATGGGATCCTGAATTACTAAGAAGTCTACAATGTTTTTGCCGTAAGGCTGCAAATGAGCTAAAGCTTAGTTAAATATCTTTATGGGTTTCATTAAAATGCAACTGTGACTCTTTGAGTGACATCGTCAAGAGACGTACACCACTCGTCACTACAGAGACATATAATCTCTTTGGCCCGGCATCACTCTGCTGATATCTTCATCTTCGTAAAATTGAACAAATTTACATACTAAATATGCATTCAGTCCATGTCCTAATTTGAAACGGGGTTTACATAATATTCCATCTTCATCGACTAACTCCTTTACCTGCAAGGAAAGAAATAATAAAATAGTTTTTTGATTATTTTTTTTCAATATGACATGAAACAATATTCAAAGATGTTCAAAAACCTTACCTGTGTTGCAGTATATCTGCTGACTTTGAATTCATCTACGATTCTTTGAAATTGTTGATCCAGAGCACATTCAGGATCGGCAAATTTTTCCTTTTACTGGTTCATTATTACCTCGTAGTCCTTAGCCGTTTGCGTTGAGATTTGTTTGGTCCTCATCTTCCAAAACGTCAAATATATGACGCTTAACTGCATCCCTAATTTCCTTGGTTTTTTGCTGGGGGTAGGAAGCACTTCTCTTTTTCTTCGTTGAAATTGGCGATACATGAATTCCCATGATGCCATTGTTGAATGTCTCGATGTTATATGACAAACTTATTTTATTAACAATAGACTCCGCTGAAGTCGATGAAGCTGGAGACGTAACGGATGGGATGGTATTGACTATGGATTCACTTTCCATATCTACAGGTCTCGTTGATTGCACACCACTGATAGAAGGCACTTCCTCATCATTCGAAGGTGGTGGTTTTTGCTGGGGACGATAAATAAGGGGGCGACACTTATTGTAGATTCGCATCGAATTATCCAATGGTATCTTACAACCTAAAGATCTTAATTTTTCAATAACACCATCTGTCAAGTTTCTAGTCTCTAAACCACACTTCTTCGATTTGTTTAGAGGTTTACTACACTTGAATGTATTATCCATGTTTTAAAATAAGCTTACTTGTTTAACTTGAAAAGCTATAAAAGATAAACTAAATTGATGATGTGAAGAACTTCCCAATATACAGCAATTTGTTGACTTTGTACCTATCGTCATTTTAAATGTATGACAGACTCAATTGTATTGAAATGTACCTATAAGAAATTTGTTCCAGGCACGGGTATAAATAAAACATAACCTGCCTGTTGTCTTCTCAACGAGAGGCTTAAAAAATCCCGATACATTAAGCGTTTTTGCAACAACAAAAAAGTTTGAAGTTTTGAGTTTGATCATTTACTTCAGATAGCATCAGTTTGTATCGCTTCCGTTGCGTCTAAACAGAAACGGGTTAGGCTGACAGCCTTGATGCCTGAGAAAGATTTATTTCTTATTCAATAATCTATCATGTAACATACATTGTTTTGTGGACATCGCGACTAACATTTGAAAATGGCTAGAAATATTGTTACAACAATACTTCAGAACGGCTGGGCTTACGAAAATATGCCTCAAAGTGCTTTTTTATCAATATAAATATGTAGAGTCTATTTTTGGTAAAACTGTATTAGAAAAAACGTGATTTCACAAGATTCAAAAAAATTATAAAAATTTAAAAACCAAAATTTTAAAAATTTAAAAGGTGACGGTTTTAAACTCTTTGTAAAATTTTAGGATATAACTTCAATATTTTTTTTAGAAAATTCGAAGGCGGGGCCTCCGAAAAAATCAATGATATATGTATTTTTAGCATGAATTTATATTTTATTAGTTTCAGTGTATTTTTTTCTTTAACAACATTTACTGACTTACAACTTCTTTTCAGACGATATTTTGATCAGAATAATCGTTTACATGTTATGATTTTTTGAAAAAATGAAAATCATATTTTACATAAGCCCTTATAGAAAATTAGTCCAGGAAACTTTCAGATTTTTTTATGAAAAATGTTTTCTTGGGTAGAAACTATGTATGGACCAAATTTCATTAAAATCGGAAACTGTCGAGACAAAATCAATATGATGACGTGATAAGAGAAAGATTCAATTCCTAAGCTTACTATATCAAATCAAAACCATTTTAATTTTCTCTTCGTTGCATACCTTTAGCATTGTGCACAATTTACAAATGGCTGCCGTCACGAAAAATTGAAACACCGGTTGTTAATAATTCCATCGTTTCTTGATTGATTTAATTTTGAACTGAGATTTTTGCGCTAATCTAGATGTTTTTTTTTTTTTTTTTTTTAAATATTAAAAAAAAAAAAAAAAAATACATTATTCTTTTTTAATTTTCAAAACACAAATACCTCCCCCACCCTTTTTCCCCCCAACTATTCATCACTTTCCCTCATTTATTTTTTCCTATAACAATTTTTTTTTTTATCCCTTCGTAAGTTTTACTTCTAAGCGATACGTCAAAATTTGGTCAATATCAACTTGACGTATTTCTTTTAAAAAATAAAAAAAAATATATTTTTTTATTTAAAAATCACCCCCACGTTTCCCAATTCCCATTATATTTTATTTTATTTTTTTTTTTTTATTAAATCATTTATTTGTACAGGCTCAATCGAATCAACTTTACAGAGCCAAGTTTTCATATTTATATACATCAATTATCTTAAAACTAATGTTAAGGGGATAGAACCGATTACTCGCGGCCGTCTCGAGGTTAATAGGAATAACAATTGTATGGATGGGAAGATAGGCGGGAATTTGAAGTGTGGTTTACAAAGCACGTTTATTTTAAATTCGGAATTGGATAAAAACTTATAACTATACAACTTTAGGTTTTCTTTTGACTTTAACATTTTTGAGAATGAGAAAAAAAACACACACACAAACACAGAGAAAAAAAAACTTAAAGTAAACATACAGGTTAAACTAACTACAATCTAAGGCTAATGTTAGTCAAAAACACATAAATGAGTTTCATAAACTCCAGATCACGCATAGCCAAAATATCTCGAACCGGTACATTGGGTTGTCTACCTCGAGCCCGAAGGGAATCATAAAGCTCAGATCTGACTCCACGATGCTCAGCACATGACCAAATAATGTGATCTGCGTCCTGGTAACCTTGTCCACATTCACAGAGATTGCTGTCGCTCAGCCCAACACGGTATAAATGAGCGTTCAAAGAATAATGATTGGACATGAGGCGAGACATCACACGAATGAAGTCTCGACCCACATCCATCCCTCCAAACCAAGATTTCTTCGACACCTTTGGGATGATAGAATGTTGCCATCGCCCCAAATCTCCTTTACTCCATTTATACTGCCAGCTGACGAGTGACTGTTGACGAAAAATAGGAAAAAATTCATTAAAGGCGATTTGTCGATCATATATATCGCCTTCTATAGCGCCCACCTTTGCCAGCGAGTCCGCTCTCTCATTGCCCAGAATTGAACAATGAGATGGGACCCATACAAAGGTGATGATAAAATAACGCGAAGATAAAGCACATAGAAGCTCCTGTATTTTCATGAGAAAATACGAGGAGTGCTTTACCGGCCTCAATGAGCGAATAGCCTCTATAGAACTGAGACTATCCGTGAAAATGTAATACTGATCCGGTGTTAGTGAGGCAACAATTTCTAGCGTAAAGTGTATTGCCGCTAATTCGGCGACATATACGGAACAAGGAGCTTGAAGTTTACGATTGGCGCTATAAATTTCATTAAATATACCAAAGCCTGCTGACTCCTCTATCAATGATCCGTCAGTGAAGAACGATTTAGTGGAATCAACTTGGCCAAACTTTGCAGCAAATATCCCCGGAGCAATCATAGGACGATGATGCTCTGGGATTCCATGAAGCTCCTGCTTCATGGATAAATCAAAATGAACCGAATTATCGAAATCGGAGAAACAAACACGATTGGAAATGTTCGGCGAAGGGCTGACATCCTGTGTTATGTACAAATGGTACAAAGTCATGAAGCGAGTTTGAGGATTCAACTCGAGAAGCTTCTCAAAATTTTCGATTACCTGGGGGTTCATAACTTCACACCTGGTGAGGAGCCGGAGAGATAAGTATTTCTTTCAATTTTGCATTTAAAAAACCTGAACACCCCTCATTTTGAAGGTGTGTGTGTGTAGAATGTTGCTCCTATTTTGATTTTGGAATTCACTCTTCAGTTGTCAAAATGCCGTCCAAGCAAGAAGAGCAGCGTATCAAAATTTTGCTCGCGCATCGCGAAAATCCGAGCTACTCGCACGCAAAGTTGGCAAAATCGCTAAAAGTTGCCAAATCAACCGTTACAAATGTAATTAAAGTGTTTGGGGAACGTTTGTCGACAGCCAGGAAGTCTGGATCGGGGGGAAATCGAAAACCGGAAGCCGCTGAGACGACAAAGAGAGTTGCCGGTAGTTTCAAGCGAAACCCTAACCTATCTCTCCGAGATGCCGCAAATAAGCTGGGTGTATCGTCTACAACCGTGCATCGAGCCAAAAAACGAGCCGGACTATCGACTTACAAGAAGGTAGTGACTCCAAATCGCGATGATAAACAAAATACGACGGCCAAAGTGCGATCCCGGAGGCTGTACACGACGATGCTGACGAAGTTTGACTGCGTGGTAATGGACGACGAAACCTACGTCAAAGCCGACTACAAGCAGCTTCCGGGACAGGAGTTTTATACGGCAAAAGGAAGGGGAAAGGTAGCAGATATTTTCAAGCACACGAAACTGTCAAAGTTCGCAAAGAAATATCTGGTTTGGCAAGCCATCTGTACCTGTGGCTTGAAAAGCAGCATTTTCATAGCTTCCGGGACTGTCAACCAAGAAATTCACGTGAAAGAGTGTTTGAATAAACGTCTGCTGCCTTTCCTGAAGAAACACGGTTGTTCCGTACTGATTTGGCCGGATTTGGCATCTTGCCATTACGGTAAAAAGGCCATGGAGTGGTACGCCGCCAACAACGTGCAGGTGGTTCCCAAGGACAAGAACCCTCCCAATACGCCAGAGCTCCGCCCAATTGACAAATACTGGGCTATTGTCAAGCGGAACCTAAAGAAGACCAAAAAAACTGCTAAGGACGAGCAGCAGTTCAAGGCAAACTGGCTTTCTGCGGCGAAGAAGGTGGACAAGGTGGCTGTACAAAATCTGATGGCAGGGGTCAAGCGTAAGGCCCGGCAATTCGGATTTGGAAAAGCGGAAGCCTAACTGAATATTTTTCTTGAATTTTATACTAATTGAACTTGAAAAAGAAATTTAATTTGATTTTTTAAATAAACGATTTCACCAATTTACACGCGTTTTCCCTTGACCAAATTTTGACCGTATCACCCTTTAGGAAGAAATAAGTTTTGAGAAACTGAAAGTGAGAAAAGTACGATGCCTAATCGATTTGATGCCAACTGATTATTTTCTCAAATGTTACTTTTATGAACATACAAGTATATTGAATATGAATCAACTATTTTTCCTCTTCTCATTTCAAAGATTTAATTATGATTGATTGTCTTTATCATCGAAACTTTCAACCCTTTCAAAGATAAACGACATTTCCCAAAATTCACTCTCTTTCATTTGTGAGATCTAAAACTCAATATTTGAATGATCTGCCTTTAGAAGCATAATTGCCTCATATGAATTTCTGTTTGCCGTATCATCATATAAACCTAACGACCATTTTCAGGGCCACCAAAGGGCTTTCTAAAGAGTGTACAATCGAATTTTCTTACATATTTACTATCTAAATATGTCTAAAGATCTATTAGGACCACACCCACGCTATTTTGATCAGACGGCAAAGGTAGGGGTCAAATGAAAATTTGAAAATAACTGAAACACTTTGCACGCAAAAAAGCTTTATCATTTCTCGATAGATTTTCGAGATTTTTGCTTTAATCAATTGGAAATTCTCGTGAATGGTTACTATGAAAGATATCATTGATAATTTACTTTGAATTCCCAAACAGACCCTTAACAATCTATAACGCAATAAGGATAATGGTCTCCAGCTGGTCGGTCATATACACACAATCACTACAGCCAGCACAACCGTTGCCCTTTCATCATACCAACATTCAAACCAAATTTCCCCTTCCACGGCTGCCAAATAATTTCTAAAAAGCAAATCATAGAATATTCTAACATACTTACTCGCTTACTTATGCAAACTTAACGTCCCATTAGGACAGTACCTACGTTGAAATATTTCGCATCGAAACTAACGAAACTAATCAAATGATTTAACGTAGTTTACGTCAACCGGTCGTGTGTTATAAACAACCCCACTGATTTTGATTTTATTTTATTCTCCTTTTTGCTCTATACACTTATTCCAGCGATTTTTTTTGATCCCGAAAAGTAATTTTCCGGAAGGTCTGCAAAATACTCCTCTGCGGCGTCGATGATTTCCTCGCGTGAGCTGAATTTTTTTATTGATGAGCCATCTTTTGAGGTTTGGGAACAGATAATAGTCCGAGAGAGCCAAATCTGGTGAATACGGTTGATCCGGAAGCAATTGGAGCTGTAAGTCCTTGATTTTACCCGTGGTTGTGATGCTCTTGTGTGCCGGCGCGTTGTCAAATGGTTTTTCTCTTTATGTGAGGCCGTTTTTTCAGTGATTTCGGCCTTGAATCACTCCAATAATGCACAGTAATACTCGCTGTTGATGGTTTTATTCTTTTCGAGGTAGTCCACGAAGAGTATGCCATGACAATCCCAGAAAACCGACGCCAAAATCTTTCCGACCCATTGAGCCTCCTTAGGCCGCTTCGGAGCAGTCGTGCCGGCTTCAGTCCATTGCCGGGCACTCATTCTGTTCTCTGGTGTATAATAGTGGATCCAGGTTTCATCAACAGTTACCAATCGACGCCAAAAGTCCTTCCGATTCCGCATCAGCAAGTCTAAACACTGTTTCGAAGTTGTGACGTGTTCGTGGTTTTGATCAGGAGTGAGCATGCGAGGCACCCAGCCGCAGGATAACTTTTGACGTAGGACTACGTCTGTGTTTTCAATACTGGGGTACACGTTCGAATTGCGAAAATTTGAAGCGTCACGAAAAATATACAGGTCGATTCCGTATCGAGCGCTGAGCCGGACTAGACGTGCCGTGTCTCATCAGAACACTCGTTTCCAAGTGGTTGTGTTTTGCTTTTCTCCCGCGTGGTTAGCGACCAATAAAACGCAGTGTTACAGTGAGCATGAGCATGATTGACCGCCCGAGGTTGCTACTCCGTTGTTGCCAGATCAGCTGTTATTACACAGAGAACCAACAGATGATGCTTGGGACTAACATACATATTCAATGTGTAAAAACTGGTGATCCCAAACTAAGGCAATACCGGCGCCGGCCTCGCCCGAATGCAGGTCAAGTAGGGAATGGGTAGGAATATGTTGACGTGATACACGCTTTATTGGAAGCCGCGGAATCCACTGCACTTCCACGAGAAATCACTGGGATTTTGGATAACAGGATTGGGTGGCAGCAGGGTTCGTTTTGGTTAACGACAAGCTGTTAGGTGTAATTAGTACCGATTTCCGATTTGAACCGATTTAAACCAACAGTAAGGATGCTATTGGGGCCACTCACAAAGTGTGATTGTGGTGTTTCATTGGGAAAACAAAGTGATTTTTAACTAATGCTGAACAGCCGATTTTTACCAGTTTAAACCAACAGTAAGGAGGCTATTGGGGCCACTCACAAAGTGTGATTGTGGTTTTTCATTGGGAAAACAAAGTGATTTTTGATAATGCTGAAAAGCCGATTTTGACCGGTTTAAACCAACAGTAATGATGCTATTGAGGCCACTCACAGAGTGTGATAGTGGTATTTCATTCGGATTTCATCTCAACGCTGGAGAGCCAACTTGGACCGATCTACACCAACAGTACGGATGCCGCTGAAGTCTCTTACAAAATGGGACAGTGATTTATTTGCTCCATGATAGGGTGGCCCGACGAGCATGACGAACGAATAATTTGGATCACAATTAATAATGTACCTCACCACTGACCGATCTTACCCGGCGAACCACGACTTCCGATGCTCACTCGATCACTCGCGCAACGAACAATAGGCAACCGAAACAATAGGCAAAACGCTACGCCCGATAACAAAATATTGCGGAACAAAGTATCGACGCAACCGACTCAACCGATGGTCGACGCAAACCTATTAAAAGTAAATTTTATTAATATAGATACATAATGGGTAACAATTAGCTGTCCTGCTCCTCGTCCTTGAGAGCACTTACTACCTCACTACCGAGTATTAGATATTGTCTTCAAAATTTGGTAGAATTAAATTATTTGTTGCAACATTTTTCCTTCATTTTTCTCCGACGGAGTTTCAACTTATTTCTCCCGGCGACGCGGTTTTCCCCGGCACACTGCTGTTGTCAAAAATTCGAAGGGAAAAGCTTCCCCACAGCAGCAGTTTGATCGAACCACTCGATTTCTGAATCCAGCTCGAGACGTCACCACACTGTCCTTTTACTTTTCACTTCATACGATCGAAAAAAAAACACGCACACACACTTAGCGATAAGACCTCTGCACTTTTTTCCCCCTAATTACATGTTTACAAAACACCTGAAAGAAACTCCTGTTTATCAATGTGGGAGAGGTCATCCGTTTTCACAACAAAACACCCGGCCAGTGTGTTGGTGCCATCACAAATCGACCCCACGGCGATAGTATTGGTGCCGACTAGCCGCTAATCGTTGGTCGCGCAAAAAAGGCAACATCAACAGGAAAACGACAGCAAAGAAGCCTTTCAAGAGAAGTGAGCTCCCCGAAATGATTCAATCATCATTTTCGTCCCGGATCGGGCACTTTTCACGATTCAATACTCTCCACTGCACCGAATATAGCACTTCACTTTACCGTCGCTGCCGAAATGGTTCAGTCCCGGTTGATACGTTTTTTTCCGCGATTAATCGGACCGTCCGCAAACACGCGCCATTTTCCCTCTCCGTCACTCACTCTCACTCTCCGGGTGTCTCGATTCACAAAGAGAGAATTAATAGGCTGCGTGTAGAAGCGCCGAATTTTGAAATAGCTAACAAGACCACGAAGTGTTCAATATTGAATACTGTGTATATGTCCCTTCGCGAGATGTGTGGAGATCGATGGCGTCGTCTCCCATGCGAGTCTGACGGTCGAGGACTTGAAACGAGCTTCTGGTTGTTTTAAGAACTCTAGTGTTGCTCGTGAGCTTGTAACTATACTGGATGTAAAGCAACTACATTCAGCATCGTTGCAAGACGAAAAGAAAGCCATCAACTTTTCGACTCGTATCGGGTGACATTCGCCGGTTCTATACCTCCGAACTATGTAAAATTGGATACTTTTTACCGGTGCGCCTTATATATCGAGGGTATATAATTGTACCAACTGTCTGTCGGCCGTTACCTTCGGCCAGCCATTGCAGTAACAAATTTCGTTGCGGCAAGTGTGGTGAAAACCACACTGAGGATTCTTGCACACAAGCTGTGCAAAAATGTGTTTATTGTGGTGAGAATCCTCACTCATTGCAGGAGTGCCCAAGGTACAAAGGGCAATCCCTTTACATGCAGCGTTCCATCACTGGACGCTCCAGGCAGACTTATGCAGAAATGCCTAAACTTGCAACAGCCGTTCTTGACGAAAACCAATTTTCGATTTTATCAGCTGAAGAATCGGACTTCGACTCATCTGATGCAGCGGATTTGGTGGTGGTACACGCACCCGGATCTTCAAAAAAAAAACGTTCCTCTTCGAGACATTGTGGCATTCATTTTAGACATGTTCAATATTCAAGACCCTCTTAGAAGCTTAGTTTCTGCCTTGCTTCCGACTTTAGAATCATACCTTAAGCAATTGACTGTTTCATGGCCCCTCCTAGCATCGATCATATCTTTCGATGGATGATTCATCGAATCAGGTCGGAGATATGATCACTGTACTACAGTGGAACTGCCGTAGTCTGGTGCCTAAACTAGACTCGTTCAAGTTTTTAGTTCACAATTCCGATTGTGATATATTTGCTCTTTGTGAAACATGGCTTTCTTCAGAGAATGAACTCAATTTCCACGATTTTAACATTATACGCCTGGATAGAGATGATTCTTATGGAGGAGTGCTTTTAGGGATCAAAAAGTGCTACCCTTTCTACAAAATTTCTCTACCAGCTCTTTCAGGCGTTGAAATCGTCGCTTGTCAAGTAACTGCAAAGAATAAAGACCTTTGCATAGCTTCAGTTTACGTTCCTCCCAGAACTTCCATTAGCCGTAGTCAACTCTGGAATCTAGTTTCTATTTTACCGTCCCCAGTATTGATTCTGGGTGACATGAATTCCCATGGTACTGGATGGGGGGACCTATATGATGACAATAGAGCGGCTATTTTTTATGATTTATGTGACGATTTCAATTTGTCAATTTTGAACACTGGTGAAGCGACACGCATACCTAAACCTCCTGCTCAAGAAAGCAGACTCGACCTATCTTTCTGTTCAAGATCGCTTTCATTAGACTGTCTGTGGAAAGTTCTCAATGATCCCCATGGTAGCGATCACTTACCAATCATTATTTCAATTAAGTGTGGCCCTCAACCTTCAGAACCATCTCGAGTTCCATTTGACCTCACAAGGAACATCGATTGGCAAAAATATGCAATGGCGGTAACAATCGGCACTGAATCCGTCGATACACTTCCACCGCTGGAAGAATATCGATTCCTTGCCGATCTGATCTACAAAAGTTCATTGGAAGCACAAAAAAGAAAAGTTCCAAGTGCACCCTTCAAAAGGAGACCAGCCACACCTGGCTGGGACGATGAATGCACAAAATTGTATTTACAAAAATCTGACGCTTTCAAAGCTTTTCGTAGACACATGACTTCCACTTACTTCGAGGAATATTCAAAGCTTGAAACACAGCTCAAACAACTTCTCAAAGCAAAAAAAAACGCGGTTATTGGCGAAATTTTGTGGAGGGACTCTCACGAGAAACCTCAATGTCCACCTTGTGGAGGGTGGCTCGCAACATGCGTAACCGCTCATCTTCCAATGAGAGTGATGAATACTCCAACCGATGGATATTCGATTTCGCCAAAAAGGTCTGTCCGGATTCTGTTCCAGCAAAACATATTTTTCGAGAAACGTCTCCAAACGGTGGCTCTCTGGACAGACCATTCACAATGCTGGAATTCTCTATGGCTCTTCTTTCTTCAAATAACTCCTCACCCGGATGCGATATGATAAAATTCAATCTTCTGAAAAATCTCCCAGATATCGCAAAAAGACGCTTGCTGGACCTATTTAACTCCTTGCTACAAAACAACATCGTACCGCCTGAGTGGAGACAGGTCAAAGTGATAGCTATTCAAAAGCCTGGCAAACCAGCGTCTGATCATAACTCATACCGTCCGATTGCTATGCTCTCGTGCATTAGGAAATTGTTGGAGAAAATGATCCTTCGAAGGCTCGATCACTGGGTCGAGTCGAATAACTTGCTATCAAATACACAGTTTGGGTTCCGTAAGAGCAAAGGAACAAATGATTGTCTAGCACTGCTTTCCTCAGATATTCAACTGGCCTTTGCGCACAAGGAGCAACTGGCTTCAGTATTCTTGGACATTAAGGGGGCTTTTGATTCAGTTTCCATTGAAATCCTGTCAGAAAATTTGCAGAGATGTGGACTTACCGTAATTTTAAATAATTTTTTGTACAATTTGTTGTCAGAAAAGCAAATGAACTTTTCACTTGGACAACTGACAACTTCCAGAATTAGTTATATGGGCCTGCCCCAAGGCTCATGTCTAAGTCCCCTTCTTTATAACTTTTATGTCAAAGATATTGACAATTGTTTGGCAGAACAATGCACGCTAAGACAACTTGCTGACGACAGCGTGGTCTCCTTAAGAGGCTCATGTGCCGTTAAATTGCAAGGACCATTGCAAAATTCCCTAGATAACCTATCTTCTTGGGCTAGGAGTCTAGGGATCGAATTCTCACCGCAGAAAACTGAACTGGTAGTGTTTACTCGAAAGCGGTATCCAGCCCAATTGCAGCTTAATCTTTTGGGCAGAAACATTATCCAATCGTTATCCTTCAAATACCTTGGGGTCTGGTTTGATTCAAAGTGCACTTGGAATGCCCACATTACGTATTTGAAGCAAAAATGCCAAAAAAGGATCAACTTTCTTCGTTCAATTTGTGGGGTTCCTGGGGTGCTCATCCGGGAGACCTCATTACCTTTTATAAAACAACCATTCTCTCTGTTCTTGAGTATGGCTCTTTTTGCTTTCTCTCGGCAAGAAAAAGTCACCTTCTAAAATTGGAACGAATTCAATATCGTTGTCTGCGTATTGCTCTTGGCTGTATGCACTCAACGCATAACATGAGTCTCGAAGTTCTGGCAGGAGTAAAACCCCTCCAGAATCGGTTCTGGGAACTCTCGCTCAGAATATTAATCAAATGTGGAGTGAAAAACGCATTTGTAATAGATAATTTTGAAGAAATGAACACACAATCTCAATTTATGAGAATATACCACCAATACATATCGTCGGATATGTGCCTTCCGTGCTATACTTCAGACCGTGCTCACTTCACCTTTGGCAGTTCCTCAATCCATTATGATCTTTCCATGAAACAAGCATCTCATGGGATCCCGGATCAACTTCGTTCTATTATTATCCCGCGTATTTTTACTGAAAAGTACCAACACGTCAATTCTGAAAAATGGTTTTTCACTGATGGGTCTCGCCTCAATGGATCCACTGGCTTCGGTGTCTTCAATGAAAACTCTAGCGCCTTCCACAAACTTCAGGAACCTTGTTCTGTTTATGTTGCTGAGCTGGCAGCAATCAACTTCGCATTGGGGATGATTTCCAACATGCCCGCAGACCATTACTTCATCTTCACGGACAGCCTCAGTTCGATTGAGGCTCTTCGGTCGATGAAACCTAGTAGACACTCATCTTATTTCTTTTCTTATTTATTTTATTTTCTTATTTTTTTTATTTTGATTTTGGTGCAGTTGGCTGTTGTTGCCGATGTTCCCGTCAACCGTGCTGCGAGAAACATGGCTGCTGAAGCCTACGAGTTGGCGGGAAAAAGCCGCCCGTGAGAACGAGACAAGAATCAATCATACCACGTCACCTGCAGATGGCCACCCACAATGAAGAGGAGATGAACCAGGAAAGAAAGTCCAAGTTCAATCGCGAACTGTTTCTCCCCCGTCAACTAAATCCGTCCTTTTCAGGATTAGTTTGCCAACTGAAGAGTTCGTTTGGATGAATTTTTCTCTTGTGCAGTTTGAAATTTCCATTACTGCGCCCCGGCTGAACATGGCATTGCTTTAAACGCCGCTTCCCGGAGTAAATGGCAAAGCGCGTTGAACAACTAATGAACCAACAGATCCATAACTATCTTCTACGCGTTAGAGATAGTGGCCCTCTCAACCATCGTAGAAAATACAACCGGGGCCATATCATAATTAAGAGCCACCAAATGCTTTCTAAAGAGTGTACAATAGAATGTTCTTGGCCCTTTTCAGGGCTGACTTAAATCAATTAGCGGATGGCCCTGACGTGTATGGGAATTCGATTGGTGCGTAGTCCTACGTCAACTTTGCGCACAGCCTCAGTGGGCTGTACCTTGTAGTATTTTTATATGCAGAACCTCGCCCAAAATATGGCGTGTGCGCCCAGTACCAATCTTTGTGGCATATGCTAGCTCACGCACCTTCAGTTTCTGGTCAGCCAACACCACAGCGGTAGTGGAGTTGCGTCCACCACGAATCTCTCGAAACCAACATTTAACGATGTAATCTGACGGAGCATTTGCCCCATAATACCATAATCTAACTTTTCTTTTGTTTCTTTCACCATTTTGCCTGTCAAAAAATAATGTTTTATGAGAGAACGAAAATCGTTTCTATCCATATTCAACATGATGCCAAACACGTCAACAACAATCACCTGTCAAAACAAAACTAAGGGCAGTATCGCACTGAAATTTGGCGTGTATGCTTAAATATGAACGGACTACAAGGCACTTTAACCTTTTTTGCAGGAGCATCGCATTTTGGCGGTCAAGGAGGGTACTTTTCGCCCCACCTAGTATCTTTCGATCGTCCACCTGAACCACGGGCGCGGGTAGTGGTCCTCGCACGGCCAAGAATTGTTATTTGTGTTTAATCAATAAGAACAAATTTGTTAGTTGTAGACCAAAAATAAATGTAGTTGTGTGTAGTTTTTTGTGAGATCAAAATAAATAGTGTCTTAATTTGTCCGCGAGTGTTTTAAATTTGCCCAAGAAGAATAACTACCCGAATGCCAGCGGTGCTGGTTTGTTCTCTACCCAAACGTACCGGTCGAGTGTTGGGGAGCCACCCACTAAATCAAAAGAGGTAATTGTCCGGTTCCAAAATAGTCACAATATTTGTCGACTCACCCTTTGTGTGCGTTTTTTTTTGTATATGTATCTATTTTTCTTGTTTGGCAGGCATAGATTTACAAACAATAATCAAAGGGCATGGTGGCTTTTCACAAAACCAAAATATGTTAATTCTAATGAATAAGCAATATTTTTGTTTTGTTTTTATTTACTGTATAGGGTAGGGAACGGCTTAATCAGGGGTCACTATTTTAATCAGTTGTTAGGAAATAGGTCTATAACTCCTACATTTTCCAAATTATTTCATTTTTAATTATACGATCATAAGCTTTATCTATTGGGCCAATGATTCGATGTATGAGTCATGATTGATTACCAATTGATTACTGTCGGTTTGAAGATTTAAAATACATCATCTAGAAACCATCAGTTTCTGACCTGCTGAAGAAGTTCGCTCAAATGTTGCCTTTGTGTATTTTGCATTTGCATCGCGTGTACTGGAGAGCATGTCTTCATCAGCTCTCTCCCACAACTAGGCTTGTTGTCAGAATGTGATGTTGAACATTGAGTTAAATTTATTACATCATGTTTTTTCCAGTCATTGGAGGTTGATCTATGCTTTATATTGTCCATCATCTGGCACTATCAAATGCAATAAAAAAAAGTTTTAGAGCTGTCCAATAGAACTCAACGATAAATATTGCTTCGCTGTTGAGCTGCAGCTATGGCATCACTGTTGCTTTTGAGAGAGCCCATGCTTCCTCTCTTCTTTGTTGACCATGGATATAGCGCACCGGTAATGTAACGTGAAGCCTGCTGTCTCTTGCATTTGTTTGTTTTTTTTAACGAAGCATCCCGTTTGTCGTCACAGTTGCTTTGGCTAACATTTGCGTGAGAGTAAATGAAATAAGAAATACACATTGTCAATCTAAAGATCAATGACAAACTAAAAGTTTGGTCGTGTACGTCTGTCTCATAACCTGCTAGGAGACGAGTTTGTGTTCGTAGTAATCGACATGTTTTGGTTGATTGTTTTCGAGAGCGGTTGGGTAAAACGAAGGAGCGGGTTGAAGAAATTGACGTTTGCAGCAAATCGTGAACTGGCCTATTTCATTTCGCCTTCGCACACATGCACGGAATCGCACTCATACAATATTGTTAATTGATGTACATATTGAGGAGCTGAAGAAAAAAAAAATTTAATAGGAAAGCAATCTGCATGTGTTTAAGAATTCCCTGCAATTGGGAACTTTATTCCATGGCTATGAAATTTTCTGAGCCTAATGCTCGTTGCTGAAGGTATTTTCCGATAGACCAGACGTAAGCAGAGGGATTAATGTCTAAATATTGGCAGTTCTTATTATAGATTACATACAGCTTCATCAAATGTCTCAGGGGCTGACTAAACTGCTTAAAACCCGTCCCGTACCCTATGTAGAAATTATGGCGACTAGAAAATTATGTAAATGGCATGTACACGAAAGTGGAATACTACCAGCATTGATTTGTTTTGCTTTTGAATTGCCGAGATGGATTTTTTCTCTTTTAAATAAATTCATTATATTGCAAAAATCTACAGTTGAGCATTGAATTGAATCCACTGGATGTATTCATTAACGTTGGTATATATTCCAGGTTTTCCAACAGTTCCGCAGTTCCGCGGTCCCATACTTACCAGACCACTCAGCACCCACGCTTGTTTGTTTTGATCAAAAAACATCAACGGAGACCCACTGTCACCTGAACAACTATCACTAGCATTGTGACCACCAGCACAGATCTGCCCGTTGATTAGTTGCAGCCTTAGTGGTTGGTAGATTTCGGAACATTTTCCATGGTCAAAGTATGACAAGGATGTCTTTAGCTTAATCGGGCTTGGTATTTTATCTGCTCGGCCATCACTGAAAAAATCCGTTCGACCCCAACCACAGATATTGAACTTTTTAGCCAAGCCGTTGCTTCCAGGCTCTGGTAGACAAATGTGTCGAATGAAGGCACTATACTCCAGAGGCCGCTCCAACTGCACTAAACCGATGTCGTGATGTTGACTGACGGCACCGAAGATGTAATCCGGGTGAACGATCGTACGCCTTGGCTTAACATCGATTATTCCATCTGTGCAATCGGCAAAATTCCCTTCAAGTACAGTACAGTCTGGGTCATTGTTTAAATCATATTCTCCCAAACGGACGAAGTGTCTGTGGAACAAATAAAATGATTAGCTCATACCCTCCCACTTATTATCAACTATTTGCACTTACAAGTTTCCCTTTTTTTGGATGATCGTTCCTACTAAACAGTGCGCCACAGTAATAACAAACGATTTACTAATCAACGCCCCTCCGCAACCGGGTGCAACCGGATTCATTGCTTTCTCATAAATTAGTAGTGCCATCCACGGGAACTCATCGATTTCCGTTATTTGTCCATGATTGACCATCATGCCAAAATCCTGCTGGCCACACTTCATCTCACGACTTCCAACTATATTTTCAACACTCAATTGATTTTGTTGTACTCTAGTAACTACATTTGTCACATCGATCCAAGGATTGCTGTACAACCCTCCGTACCGTGGACAGCACACCTTTCCCTCTTCCTTACCAGTGCACTGAACCTGTTTCACGAAACTCAACCGGCTCGTATTGCCAACACTGGTCACATCGTTAATCTGCCGGAAAGCCGAACAATCGATGGGATCCTTGCATAATCCCTGGACGAGCTCATTCGGTATGTGACAGTTAGTTGCAACGTCCCAAACCGGAGGAGACTGGTGGGTACAGACGGCGAAAGCCGCGCTAGTTATCAGCAGAATGAATAATTTCGGCATCTTGACTGACCGCCGTTTGAAAGAAGACTTCCAAACTCAATCGTGGGAACATAATGATGAAGTATTTTTTGGCGAAAGGAGGAGTGCGTTATCACGTTGTTTTCAAACAAATCTCACCTTATGACCAACTTTAAGGAAATTCCATCATTTTAGGAGGTCCCCCCCTCTTTAACGGTTGGATTGCACTCTCTCTATCTTTGCGCCAAATAAAAATCATGTACATTTGACACAAATACCTACTCATCCGACACATAAAACGGTCTCGTCAAATCATGAATTATTGATAGTATAATGCTAATGGTACCCCATGGCAACAAATACTAAAACCCAAGTGAGGTAGAGGAAACATGAATGGAAAAAAGAAGCTTAGCTCAGCGCTTGATCCAATTCTTGAAACATTTTTCGGTTTGCGGTATGTTGATGGACATCTTAGATTTTTCCAAGATCGCATCTCGGGTGCTGAAACACATTCCGCGGAGCGGTTTCTTGAGTCGACTGGATGGGAAAAAGCCTCAAGGAGCCAAATCAGGTGACTTCTGTGGTTGCTGAATGGTATTCGTTTCGTTTTTAGCCAAATGTTCACGGATAACGATGGCATTGTGTGACGGTGCGTTATCGTAGTGCAAGATCCACGAGTTGTTTGCCCACAAATCTGGTCTTTTTTTGGCACGCAAGCGTAATCCTCTTTGTTTACGGTTTGTCCTTGTGGAAGGAATTCATGATACACAACACCCTTGTAATCCATGGAAACTGTGAGCATCGCATTCTTTTCCGAACTGAAAACGACGTGGTTTTCTCGGTCGCGGCTGATTCGGTGCACGCCATTCACTCGCTTGATGTCTGCATTGCGTGTCATACTCATAAATCCAAGTATTGTCTCCGGTGATGATCCGTTTGATGAATGGTGGGTCAGATTCGGCCTGGAAAATTATGTCTTTTGTGACGTCAAAGCGGTGACTTTTTTGCAGGAACTTTAGGTCTTTCGGCACCAGCTTTGCAGCGATACGTTTTAGGCTAAATCATTAATCAAAATGTCTTGAACGGATCCAAAAGCAATGTAAAAACTCCTGTCATCTATCTTATGATCAATGAATCTTATTATGAACGGCCATCCATTCTTTGATTTTGTTGATGTTTTCGATGGCCTACCACTTCTCTCATCATCGTTCACGGACTCACGGCCGCTTCTGAAAGCTTCGTGCCACTAATAAACAACTGTTTTGTTCAGAGTATCGTTGCCGAAACACTTTCCTACCATTTTCAATGTCGACGCACCATTGAAACCGTTTTTAACGCAAACTTTTAAAACAAACTCGTAGCAAATTCAATTCCATTATGAAAACTGTACAAAATCGAGTACACACACAATCGCAGATGTACTCAAGCTTCAAGATATCAAGTTAAAACTTTCATTAAATATTAATGACAGACGAAGCAACCTAAAAACAGAAAACTCAAATCACAGGACTGAGAGCGCCACACGGCGGTGATTCCGGGAACTTTATGATCTAGGTTGTAGCTCAGAAATGTTCTGTCATTTTTGTATTGTTAGTTGTGATCATTATTGTAAATCGTTCTGACCATCAATCACAAGGCGTCGATTGTTGCTGTAACAAAATGTTCTGCTTGAAAAAAGTTTGAGGTTTAAGCATGTAACATAAATTTTGTTAATTCCACTTTCAGATAGAAACAATCTACGAGCTCATGATTGGTGCTTGCGTTGATTGCGTACTTAGAAACAATGAAATCACTAATGGTGAATCTTTGACAGTTTCGGGTTAATTTTTTGACGTAGGACTTACGTCTTTCTATTCCTGTATAGGGGCGCCGTTCTAAAATTTCTAAAATCGCAAGCGTTACGCGGGTTTGGAGACTTTGAACGATAATATCTCCTCTCTGGCCCACAGAAATTTTATGATAAGTATTTCATTCGAAGCTGGATACCTGTTGATAATTAAATTCATTAAATTTGAAGAAAAATGTTTAAACGCACAAAGCTATTGGTCGAAAATGACATCATATTTGTGCCACGCTCTGATTGGTTAATACTGCCACAGTTACCGGGCCAGCGATAAATAAACATTTGGTGACGTCCGACCATTCATCAGTTCTTGCTGTGTATCCGTAAGGACAAGCGCATTCACCGTCTGCTCTGGAAGGCCAACTAATCAGAGCTAGCCGTCCGCAACGACGAGGAGCTGAATCAAATTCTCCCGTTTGACCATTCGACAGGGTGGTGTGCTTCTAAACACCCAGGCCGTCCTGCAGCCCAAGAAGATCGACAAGAAAATTTCTACTATGAACCGTGTTTCTTGCAACACCAACATCAACAACAGCAGCAACAGCATGCTACAGTTAATCGCTGGTACGCGATTTACCATGTCTGCATAAACTCGCAGTAGAAGACGACAACGGCGGACAGCGATAACAACCCGACACTACTTGGTTACAGCAGTAATCAGGTCGTTAATAGCTAGCACATAGGTATTTTATAGAATTTAGCATAAGCACTTTTCGTACATAATGCTCCTTTACATTTAGTTCAACAGAATTTAAATCGAGGCAATAAAACGATCATTCTAGTTTAGACTTTCAACAGGTGTAGTTCGTAGTTAGTTTTTTTTTTAAACTCTTCAAAGATCTTTGCGGACTAAACTGGCGCAGTCGGTAGGATACTAAACGCGTTCGCGAGTGATCAGTTGGAGGAAACCGGCACAACTTTAATCGAGGGAACATCGATTGGACGAGCATCCCGAAGGAACATCGGAGATTAGAGGACCCCTACTGGACATACGAAACAGCGTAGAACCGACACCCTATAACCGAGAGGACATCGGTAATCAATAAACCGTAAGTAAATGATTTATCCCATGGAAAAAATTATATAGTCATAACCATAATTAAAAATTTAGTTGCTCTACTAACCAGTGAAAAAGTAAAAGTTATTTATAACAAAACGTGAAGAAGTGCATGAGAACGAACAAATTTTCTATCCTAACAAATAATTTAACTGCTTTATTAACCACTGACACAGAAAAACCTATTTTTAAGAAAGTGATAAACGCATGATAACAAGAAAAATGGTGGAAAACCTAGTGAAAAAAATAGAAGATTTAGAACGGCTCATAGAGCAACAGGCTCAGAAATTAGAAAGGCTGCAGAACACGCCACAAAATATGAGCCAGACCGTGCAGTCTGCACCAAATGTTTTTGATCCGACAAAAATGATCAAAATGATCCCAGTGTATAGCGGAATTGAGAGCGAGCTTCCTACTTGGCTGGAGTCAGTCGAAAAGAAACTCGAATGTGCAAAAATTTCTGTCCCAGTAGACAAAGTTCAAATGGTGATACCCATCTGGGAATCAATCATCCGAGATAAAATTAAGGGCAAAGCCAACGAAGCCTTGCTAATGAACAAAACTGATTGTACTTGGGCCACAATCAAAACAAAATTAAAAGAAAGATTTGGGGACAAGCGTGATCTGTCCACCATAATCAGTAAAATACCATATCTCAAACAAGGCAACAGAAGCGTGGATGAATTTTATTTCGAGTGTGATTATTATCCGACATTCGAGCGAAAGTGATGTTATATGAAAGCCTTATGCTTTGCGCAAGCACCGTTATGTCCACATATGAACGCATGCTAATTAATGCGTTCATTGACGGGTTACACGACCAAATATCCGCATTGACGAGAACCAGCAAACCCGATTGCTTGATTGCAGCATATCAACATGCTCTAGAGCAAGAAAATGCCACAAAAAGGTCGAAGAAACGGTAAATTAAACCCGGAGCCAAACAGAACTTTTAGATTTCCGCCTCCTATTCGAAATGGAGCATGGAACTACAATATACCACAACCAGGAAGACCCCAAAATCAACAATTATTACCCAAGCCCCAACCAACAAATACGTTCTACACACGACCACAATTTCCTGTAAATTCTTTCCCATCATCCACACCACAACCTTCTAAACCTCCCTATATTCCGAACGATTCCCGGCAACAGAATTCAAACCTAAATTATTATCAAGGCAAACGGCCAATGCTTTCAATTAAGCAAGAACCTCAAACACAAAGTAATTTCAGGAAATACCCCAACGCTATGAATCAAATCCATTATCAGGAATTTGACGAGCAAACCGAAGAACCATCAGAAGAGGCATACGGCTATAACCCAGCCTACGATACTCAAGAAGAACCACCATCAGTAAATGATGAAGTAAATTTTCAATCGGATCCAAATCCACCTCACAGCGAATAACACAAAACAACTTCCTCCCATATCTCGAAATTCAAACAAATAATAAAAACTTGAAATTCCTAAAGGGTGTCCACGATGAAATTGCCACACACAAAATTGATTCGCAAAATTCGAGTTTTCATCCGATTGCCATCAAATTTTCAGGGATTGAGAAATAACTATTAAACTTCATTTTACCATTTTACTCGTATTTTATTTACAGTCCATACGCAAATGCCCGCACCTTGGCCTTAACCCCGGCCATAAGATTCTGCACAACCTGTGAATCAACCGTTTTTTGCATGTAAATCCATACTTTCTTCAGTTCCTCGACTGTCTTCACTACCTTAGGTCGTTTAAGAAGGTGCTGCTTCATAATCGCCCAGTACTTCTCGATGGGGCGGAGCTCCGGAATGTTGGGAGGGTTGAACATTTTCGGCACGAAATTGACCTTATTGTCCGCATACCACTTCAGCACGTCCTTGGAGTAGTGGCATGAGGCCAAATCCGGCCAGAAGATTGTTGGGACGTTGTGGGCCTTCAGGAGAAGAAGCAGCCGCTTCTGGAGGCACTCTTTCATGTACACCTGTCCGTTCATCGTGTCCTGGGTCACGAAAGGTGCACTCCGCTTCCCGCACGTGCAGATGGCTTGCCAAACCAGGAATTTCTTCGCAAATTTGGACATCTTCTGAGTGCGGACATGCTCCGGGTACAACTTCCTGGCACGGGTTTTGGCGGACTTGTTCTGCTTCTCGTCGCGATTAGGGGCCTTTTGTACCTTGAACGTTCGAAGCCCAGCCTTAGTTTTGGCCTTCTGTACAAAACTTCGGCTTAGGTGCAGCTTCTTAGCCACATCCCGAACGGAGGCGTTCGGATTTCGGTTGAAGGCCCCAACTACGCGGTTGTGATTTTTGGTGTTGTACGGAATACTTTTTCCTTCACTTCTGGGCTTCCGATCGGTGGTCAACCGTTCCTCGAACCGCTTAATCACTCGCAACACCGTGAAATTCGCGATTCCCAACGTTTTAGCGATCGAACGATGCGAGAGATCCTTGTTCTCGTGATGAATGCGCAAGATTTTATCACGCACGAGCTGTTCTTTCGACTCCATTTCCGCGAGTTTTGATCACAGGACTTTAAAACTTGCAGGATGTAAATAATGCACTATGAACTAAATCCACCCAAATTTTCATTTATTTTGATACCTCATGGACTATACACTGTTAAGAAAAACGTAGCAATATTTCCAGTTACAAATCTAAAAAATGAACCAACTATCCTAAACTTCGACACCGAAGTACCCCTTACCGAAATTCACAACTTCGAATAAATTCAAAAATTTCCAAAGAACACGTCTCAAAGAACAAGGCTGTCTGACGAAATTCGAACCTCTCACTGTTTAAACAGTGAAGAGAAAGTTAAACTCCTTGATGTCATACAAGAATATGAAGATGTATTCTACAGAGAGGGCTCTGACCTCACTTTTTCTAACGTGATTAAGCACAAACTAGAAACTAAAGATGATATTCCCATAATTCATGGATAATTCAACCAAGCACATCACCTTGGTGCTCTTCAATTTGGATTGTACCCAAGAATATTGACGCTTCGGGTATACAAAAATGGCGATTGGTAGTCGACTACAGAAAGTTGAATGAAAAAACTGTAGATGACAAATACCCTCTGCCAAACATAACCGATATATTAGATAAATTAGGCCGTTGCCAATACTTCTCTACACTTGACTTAACGTCTGGTTTTCTCAGATCGAAGTACACTCTAGAGATGTACCCAAAACAGCCTTTTCAGTAGAACATGGCCTTTACGAATTCTTGCGAATGCCCTTAGGGTTGAAGAATGCGCCCGCAACATTCCAACGTGTAATGGACCATGTCTTGCGTGGATTGATAGGAAAATGTTGTCTGGTCTATATGGACGACATAATCGTTTTCTCGACTTAATTGCAAGAACACTTGGAAAATCTTCGAAAATTTCTTGATGCTCTAAGAAATGCAAATTTGAAAATTCAGCTAGATAAGAGCGAATTTTTACGAAAAGAAGTTTCCTTTCTTGGCCATATCGTCACCGATCAAGGGCTGAAGCCAAATCCAAACAAAATCGATGCAATCAAGAAATGGCCAGCACCTAAGAACCAGAAGGAATTAAAAGGCTTCCTTGGGATTTTCGGTTATTACAGAAGGTTTATACCCGATTTTGCTAAAATCACAAAACCTTTGACGGCACAACTTCGAAAAGGTGAGCATGTAGAGCATACTCCTCTTTTCATTAAAACTTTTGAGTTTTGTAAGACATTGCTAACTCAAAGCGATATCTTACAGTATCCCGATTTCGAGAAACCTTTTAAATTGACCACAGATGCTAGCAATTTAGCTATCGGAGCGGTCTTATCTCAGGGAGTCATTGGAAGAGACAAACCTGTGGCATATGCATCGAGAACCTTATCGAAAAGCGAAGAAAACTACTCTGCTATCGAAAAAGAACTCCTTGCTATAGTGTGGGCAGTAAAATACTTTCGACCATACCTCTTTGGCCAAAAGTTCACACTTTACACGGACCACCAACCCCTTAAGTACGCTCTCAATCTTAAAACCCCGAATTCCAAATTAGTGAAATGGAGATTGCAGCTGACCGAATTCGATTTTGAAATAAACATCGGCCAGGAAAACAAAACGTTGTGGCTGATGCACTTTCCAGAATACCAGCCGAGATCAATTTGAACGAAGAAGAAGATTCAGATTCCAGTTCTGTCCACTCAGCTGACACGGATATTTCAGAATTTATAAAATGCACAGAACAGCCTTTAAACATGTTTCATAACCAGATTGTTTTGAGAATTGATGAACATGAATTGAGGTATATGAAGTAATTTTCCCGAAAATGTACCGCAGAACAATAACAAGAATAAATTTTGGAGTCCCCACATTAATCGTATATTTCGTGATTTCATGAACCCAAATAAAGTGAATTGTATTCTGTGCCCCGAGAACATTATTCAATCACTGTAAGTAGTATACAAAACTACTTTAGCCGCTGCAAAACATTTAAAGTTATTATTACCCAAAAAATTTTAATCGACTTGAAAACGGCAGAAGAACAAAATACAATCATTTCCGACACCAATGAAATCGCACACAGAGGCATACGAGAAAATAAAGACGCGATTTTCCGGCGGTTCTATTTCCCAAACCTCAAACAAAAAGTCAGAAAGTACATAATTTTATGCAAAACCTGCAACAAGCAGAAATATGAACGGCGCCCTTACGAAATTCATTTTGCCGAGACCCCTTTTCCGAAACAACCGTTGGACATTATACACATAGATGTCTATATCGTCCAACCCAATCTTTTTCTCTCCGTCGTTGATAAACTCTCGAATTCGAACCCTTCTGCCCATAAAGTCACGTTGTATTTCAATATCCGTAAAGCCCTGCTGAAGTACTTCGCGCTGTACGGTACACCATAATTATAGTGTCAGATAATGAACCTGCACTCAAGTCAATCGAGGTAGAGGACTTCTTTATGACCTAAACGTGCAACATATTTTACACCCTCAAACTACAGTCAAGCGAACGGGATTGTGGAACGCTTCCATTCCACAATTATAATCTTCAGAACAAACAAACATAAATTCGAGAACCTGTCTAAGGACTGTATTCGATGAAATTTGGACACACGCAATTGTTCGTAACTTTTTAGCGTGTGGGTAAAAATTATTGAAATTTTAACTGAATTATTTCATTGTGTTGTGTCAATTGTGTAATTAGTTTCGTGAAAATCGGTCGAGTGATTTCAGTGATGGCTTCGAATGAAGAAATAGTGCGCCAACAAATTTTGGGTACTCACTTCGAAAACCCAAACGCTTCTCATCGATGGATCGGAAAACAGCTCGGAATCGCACATTCAACCGTATCTCATGTGATCAAAACGTTCAAGGACCATAAGACAACCAAGCGGGAAAATGGTAGTGGCAAAAAACGTGGCACATCAAATCCGGAGAAGGCCAGGATGGTATTGAACCAATTTAAGCGTTATCCCAACCTTTTGATCAGGGATGTTGCGAAAAAGGCGAAAGTTTCAGTTTGTTTTGTGCAGAAAACAATGAAACGGTCTGGATTACATGTGTACAAGGTCCAGAAGGCACCGAACCGGAGCGATAAACAGAACTCGGTGGCCAAAACTCGTGCAAGAAAACTGTACAGGGAGTGGCTCACAAAACCATTCTGCATTGTGATGGACGATGAGACCTACATTAAAGCCGACACCAAACAAATGCAAGGACAGGAACACTACGTCGCCACCTCTAAGTTGGCCGTTTCGGAGAGTGTACGGAAGAAGAAACTGTCGAAATTCGCCAAAAAATTCCTTGTCTGGCAAGCGATCTGCGGATGTGGCAAAATGAGTCAGCCCTTCATCACCTCTGGGACCGTCAACGGACAAATCTACAAGGACGAATGCCTCCAAAAACGACTTCTGCCCTTCTTGAGATCTCACGATGGCCCGACACTGTTTTGGCCGGATTTGGCATCTTGCCACTATGCCCGGCCCGTCTTAGACTGGTACAAAGATAATAATGTGTATTTTACCAAAAGACGTCAACCCTCCAAACACTCCGGAACTTCGCCCAATTGAAAAATTTTGGGCAATCATGAAGGCAAAGCTCGTTAAAACTCCAAAACTGATAGGAAATGAACTTGAACTAAAGAAAGTGTGGTTAAAAGTAAGTAAGCAAGTCGGTCCTATCATTGCCCAAAATTTGATGAAAGGGGTCAAGGCAAAGGTGCGGGCATTTGGGTTGGGAGAAGAGGTTCAATAAACCAATGATGTCAAAACTTAACCATTTAGTATACTTTATTTCCAGAAAGTTTGAAAAGAATCGGGTCAAGGAAAATGTTTGGTGACCTATTTTGTGTGTCCAAATTTCATCGAATAAAGTCTTTACAAAATTTTACAAACAGCCCCACTGACGGAAACCACAAAAAAAAAAAACCCGAACGACCACACCGAAAAAAACCATACCACCACCCACCGATAAACAACCCACCCCCACACTCAAACCCACCGCGATAAGGAAATGAAGTGTGACATGAGATCGGCGATCTTGTGGGATGGGATTGCCTCAATTAAACTCATAAACCAAAATGAAATTATACCCTACTAATTCGTTTTTACTTGTTAGGTCTGAAATACGCTTGGCTCGGAAAATGCACGTGATTTGGACTACTTTGTTTCTACTAACTAGTTCTCTTTCTAGCATCTCACCACAATCCATTCAGATTAAAAACCTAGACCGAAATCCAGGGCTTTTGAATTAGATTTAGGAAATGGTTTTTTTTTAAGTTGGAAATCATAAGATATTCCACATGATTGACTGTAAGAACTATGAACCAATGGTCACGAAACTTTCGGACACCATAAAAGGCTAAAAGCTTTTACCAATTGTTCGGACATTATAAACTTATTGGAATCAAAATTCGATACAACAAAAAAATCTGTACCGCAACCTATTACCCATAACCAGGAAAAAAAGAGGTCTTATAAATATGTTAGGAACAACTATAAACAAATGCACCCATCCCCCCCCTACCTTCTCACCTTCCCCCTCTCTCTCTCCTCTCCTTCCCCTCTCCTCCCTCCCGGTCCCCCCCCGCTTCTTCTTCCATCTAACGACTCCAAACTCTAGACAAGAGACTGAGCAAAATTGGCTTCTGAATGAAGATTATGAGGACTTCATCAACGAGTACATCAAGCTGGGTCATATGGTGAAGGTTGGACCTTTGGAAACCTACCAATCCGAACCTGGGCAAGATTACTTCCTTCCTCCCCATTCTGTCGAGAAACCGGACAGTAGCACTACAAAATGCCGCGTTGTTTTTGACGGATCGGCACCATCGAGCAACGGACGATAATTGAATGATAACCTACTTTTTGGTCCAGTGATACAATCTAAGCTGAGTGAAATATTGCTGAAGTTCCGAGTTCCCAAGATTGCGTTTACTGCAGACGTGAGTAAAATGTATCGACAGGTGAAAACTGCAAGCAAGCACCAACAATTCCAATTTATTCTGTGGACACCCCAGGAAGCAAGGCACCCAATCGTATGTCAACTTACAACGGTGACTTACGGGTTAGCAAGTGCACCATTCCAATCGGTTCCAGCTTTGAAGCAACTTTGTATCGACGAAGCAGCACGTTTTCCATGGGCGGCGAAGGTTGTAGCTGAAGAATCGTACATCGATGACGTTCTAACAGGAACAGAAACACTCCAACAAGCGATCCAGCTGAAAGATGAGATGAGTGACTTCCCTAAAACCCTCCCTCAGGACAGAATCGAGAAGACATTTTTGGCCGGCGAGAAGCAATCAGTCAAGGCTCTCGGATTAGTGTGGAAATCTGACGAAGATGTTTTTTTCATGTTCAACGTTGATCCCATCGTCGTCGGTGCACCGGAGACTACTAAACGGGCTATTCTATCAAGTATCTCAAGATTCTTCGATCCTATTGGCTTGGCTGGACCAGTAATCATCGTAGTGATAGTCATCATGCAGAGCTGGTGGAAGAAGAAGAAAAATTGGGACGAATTTGCTGACAAGGAGGACGTTGAAAAATGGGCAGAATTCAAGTCACAGTTGCAGTGTCTGCGAGAGGTCAGGGTGAAGCGTTGCATTCTGCCATTTGCATCGATCTCCATTCAAATCCATGACTTCTGTGATGCATCAAACTATGCTTACGGAGCATGTATTTATTTGAGGTCTTCGAACGAAACCGGCCAGGTCAATGTATCGCTAGTATGCTCAAAATCTCGTGTGGCCCCTATTAAGAAATCCACAAAATCAAGCAAATCGCAGTCTGAGCTCTCAATACCCAGGCTAGAATTATGTGGTGCTCTGCTCTTAGCTCAATTAGTCACTGATACCATTAAATCATTTAAAATTCCTATGAATCAAACCGTTCTTTGGTGCGATTCTACTATCGCCCTTGCTTGGATCAATCGACGCCCTGAACAACTAAAGCAATTTGTGGCAAACCGTGTCACGAAGATCCAGGGGAGATAACAAGTCATGGCCCACCCACCCCCTGGCATCCTCGAGTTTCCTCCGACCCATTCTTCTTTTTTTGGTTTCTCTGAATTTTTTCCATACCGACTTCCCCAGATTCCGGACCTGAGAAATACCTGAAATTCCCCTCACTTGAGTCCGCCCCCGACATTTCCGAAATTTGTCGGCATCAGCTCTTATCGATGACTGCTTCGCTTTACAACATGTTGGTCAGGTTACAGTACAACAGTTGGTCAGGTTAGTACAGGGGAGGCCTACCCCGAGCTGATCTACCAGTTGCAGCAAGGAAAGGTAATTGATTCAAAGCACAAACTGATAAACCTTTCACCATTTATCGACGAGCAAGGAGTGTTGCGGGTTGGTGGCCGATTGCGGAACAAAAACTGCAATTTCGACATGAAGCATCAGTTTATCCTACCTCCGTACCACAAGTTCACAGAAGCCGTCATTCTTGAATATCATCGTCAAAACCTGCATTCCGGTAACCAGCTAACTCTGTCCATGATCCGGGAGACATTCTGGATTGAACGTGGTAAGACTGCTGTGAAACGATTCGTCTGTCTACGGTGCTTCCGTCACAAGCCAAAACAACTGCAGCAGTACATGGGTGATCTGCCAATGGACCGAGTGGAGTTAGTTTTCCCTTTCTACAACCCGGAGGTTGATTTCTGTGGACCGGTGTACTTGAAGCCAACAATTCGATCAACGACCCGTGCGAGGTCCTACATTTGCGTTTTTGTGCACCTAGCAACCAAGGCGATACATCTGGAGTTAGTCGGATCCCTGACTTCAGTTGCTTTCATCGCTGCTCTACAAAGATTTGTGTCCCGACGAGGAAAATGTGCCAAGCTCATGTCCGACAATGCAACCAACTTTGTTGGAGCAAATAACAACCTGAAGGAGCTGAACCAACTGTTCAATACGCAGCCCTTCCAACGGAAACTACATGAGTTCGTCGAAGAAAGGACCATCCAGTGGATGTACATTCCTCCTCGTGCGCCATCATTTGGAGGTTTGTGGGAGGCTGGAGTCCGATCGCTAAAGTACCATCTAAGTCGAACTCTTGGTGAAGCGATACTAACCTACGAGGAGATGGTCACTATTGCTATTGCTGAACCCGACTTGACTGACGAAAACATGCTCACCCTGTCCCGATGGAATAGAATCACGCAATACCTTCAGCATTTCTGGCGCAGATGGAACGTGGACTACATCAATCAACTCCAGCAAAGAACAAAATGGCACACGAAGGTCCCAGTGGCAGCAGGACAGTAAGTGATAGTACGGGAAGACAACGTGCCACCTCAACAGTGGTTGTTGGGGCTTATTGAAGATCTTTTTCCAGGTAACACAACATTGCCAGAGTCGTCACAGTGAGAACAGCTCATGGAATCTACAAGCGATCGGTGTCACGACTTAGTCTGCTACCAATCAAGGACAATGAACCGCAATCATGAAATAAGAACGACCAACAGTGAAACTCAAGTCCCGAGAAGTTTCGATGACTCAACAGTACCGATGACATGAAGGTGTTGAAAGCATTCTTTCAACGGGGGAAGAATGTACGAGACGCAACCAATTAGTCCCGAGCGAGGCGACCTATTTTCAGCGTAGCAAAATTCATTGACAACCGCTGATAAGAAACATCGAACCATACAGTCCACTTATCATCGTCTCAACCACATATTAAAAGTACAGGATGACGAATTTCAACTATGACAAAATTTTATTAAATATTCTTGTATATTTCATTGCTGTATTACATACTACATTTATTGCATATTATGACATATTATTTACATTATATATAATAAATACTGGGTTGGGAGCTGAAACTGGACGATGGTTTGATTGACTGCCTGAGTCTAGGAGGGAATGAACAGTATAATTTTCTTTATCGTACCGATTCGATTGTGATGCTGTGAATTCTACTCCAACAGTTTCAGTGAGGGTGATGGGCCTTTCTTAACAAGCCATCCTGTAGAAAGCTTAATAAGTATTGCGAATTGGGTTATTCGAATTGTTGGATCGTATCGTTGGAAGGAGATTCTTAATTTCCCGTGGATTTCGCGTGAGTGTCTCTGCTTACGGATCCCCCCTCCGTTTTTGGCCCTTCATACAGCGATATTGTGAATTCAGATCGGTGGCTCAATTTGATCTTGCTATTAAGTGGAGCTGCATCCAAGCCAAGCGCTAGCAGGGATGGTGGCTACCTTACATACATACATACATACATATAAACAATCAAGTAGTAATTCCAAAAGAGAACAAGCACTGTTAGATGAATTGAACCTGAAAGACATAGATCCTAAAATAAAAGCAAAGCTCGAAAAATTGTGTCTTAGGTTCAATGATGTGTTTTCATTGAAAAATTATACAATCACCGCTACTTATTTCTATAAACAGAAAATCCACCTTAACGATCCAAATCCTATATTCATCAGATATTATAGAATACCAGAGTCACAAAAGCAAGAAATGGATGCTCAAATTAAAAAAAATGTTAGAAGACAAAATTATCCAAAATTCAACATCTTCGTACAATAATCCAATCCTTTTAGTACCGAAGAAATATGCAATAGGCGATAAGAAATGGCGTCTTGTAGTAGACTTCCGACAACTAAATAAAAGAATCAATCCCGACAAATTACCGTTGCCCAGGATTGACGAAGTGTTAGACCAATTAGGCCGAGCTAAATATTTTACAACGCTCGATTTGATGTCTGGATTTCACCAGATACCGTTGCCAGAAGATAGTAAACACCTTACTGCATTTTCATCTAATAATGGTCATTACGAGTTAAATAGGCTTCCATTCGGGTTAAACATCAGCCCGAATAGCTTCAAGAGGATGATGACCATCGCGTTAAGTGGTCTTCCTCCGGAATATGCCTTTTTGAATATCGATGACATTATTGTTATCGGATGTTCCATAGAACCCCATCTACAAAATCTACAAGAAGTTTTTCTTTGCTTAAGGAAACACAATCTGAAATTAAACCCAGCCAAATGTCATTTTTTCAGAGGTGATGTTACCTATTTAGGATATTAATGACATAGGCATACAACCTGATAAAAACAAATATACAACTATTTTAAACTACCCGGAACCAACAAATCCAGATGAAACACGTCGATTTGATGCGTTTTGCAATTATTATCGACGATTCATCTCAAACTTTGCTCACATAAGCAAACCACTTAACAAGTTACTGAGAAAAAATGTAACATTCAAATGGAATACAGAATGTCTAAAAGCATTTGAAACCCTAAAAGCATTTTTATTATCACCAAACATACTGCAATACTCTGACTTCAGAAAAGAATTTATCCTTACTACCGATGCCTCAAAGGTAGCATGTGGAGCAGTACTTGTCCAGCTTCATGATGGCGTCAAATTACCTGTTTCATTTGCCAGTAAAGTTTTTACGAAAGGCGAATCAAACAAATCTACCATTGAAAAAGAATTAACTGCCATTCACTGGGAAGTGAAATATTTTCGTCCATACCTTTATGGAAGAAAGTTTACTATACGAACTGACCACCGCCCTCTCGTATAATTATTTTCCATGAAAGAACCTTCATCCAAGCCTACCCAAATGAGACTTGACTTGGAAGAATTTGATTTCAAGGAATACATAAAGGGAAAGGCCAATGTTATATCAGACGCTCTTTCAAGAGTACAGCAACCATGAAGTCTTTGAATTGCCAAAATTATCATTTGGATATGATAAAAACAAGTTAAATATCTTGCTATACAAGAAAAATTACACAATTGAGTTGACCTTGGGTGCAACCTCCAAATACAAAAGAATAAAAATAAAATGCTGCAGCACATATTCGAAACGATTGAGGCATCAGTCGAAAAAATAAATGAAAATAGAAATAATGCAACCTATAAAAGTGCAATTAAACAAATGGCTATAGCTACAAATGACAACATTTTCACTTTAAAGGATATAAATTCGTTCAAAGAAACAGGTAACAATATCCTTTGGAATGTTACCGTATTAATTTATAAAAAAAAACACAAATATTAACGAACCAAAACGATATCGAAAAGGTATTAAGACAATACCATAACCACCAACCGGTGGACATTTAGGCATTAATCGATTGTAGCACCGCATCGTGAGAAACATATTATTCCCAAGCCATCGAACTACTTTTGCAACAAATGCAATGCGTGCACAGAGTGGTTCGATGACTTCTAGTACTCCTGATCATATTGCGCTTATGCAATTGCACATCCGTTGTCAGGCGTTCGTTCATTGCAAAGGAACATCTGTCGCGTTGTCGTCAGGTGCATAAGTAGTTACTCGCCTTCTCCATATTCTCTCACTCTCGTATCATGCTCTCTCCTACCAATAACGATCACGATTGGTGATCGTTTGCATAATGACTATGTATGACTCCAAGTACCTCCAGTAGGAAAAATTGTAGAATTATTATTGATGAATAAATCTAATCAGAATCATTTTAACCTTCAAGCAGTGATAGTCTCCAATTGATTTACGAGATATCACAGTACCTGGAACATGTCACACTGGCTCAACATGGCGTTGCTTAAATTGCCGCGTCCCGGAGAAAATGGCCAAATCAATCGCCCACATCATCTTCGTGGTCAAGTGGTTAGTGGCGTCGCCCGTCGTTCAAGCGGTTGCCATGAAGTGGAGGGTTCGATTCCCGCTCCAGCCAGTGGAACTTTTTGCTAAATGAAAATGTCTACACTGGTCCACTGGGTGTCAGGTTAAGTTGCTCGTAATTCGCTCTGCACCCAAAACAAAAAGTAATACTGTAATACAATTTCGCATGATTTTGTTCCATTTCTCACAGTGGACCGTAACTTGGATGAAAAATCCAACATTGGTTGTGTATGTTAAAAATTGGTTGTGTATGCAAAAAAACAACAGCAATTCGCAATTTGTCCAATATCTCTCCTAGGTTGGCAATCATATCAGTGTAAGTAATAGTATTAATGTCTACCCCAGGGTAAATAAGTTCTATCTCATCAAAAATGACAGACCAACTAAGTGCTATAAAAAGATTTATGAGCTTCTGAAATATTGTTTAATTGATACAGAATGTTCATCCGCTTCATATAGCTAGTGAAGCTAGAACCACGCACTTAATGGTCAACGCTCCCAATCAAAGCAGACATGCTGACGAAAGGAATAAATCCAAAGGTAAACAACTGAATGAGATAGAATTGACGTCAAATGACTTACTTGATATGCTGCTTCTTACTCTCTTGTGTTACAATTGCTCCCTGCAATGATGGTTAGCCCACCTAAGCGCACCTCGACAATGATCTCCTCACCAATGTTTTCCTCACCGACGTTTGCCTCACCGATAAGGAGTGTATCGAATATAAGCTATCCACATACATTTGCGTTGTACGCATGTATTTGTGATGATTTTTTATGCTCTGAACACTGCATGCTGTGCGTTTGACTGTCAGCTTTCTTTTGTTTACTTGTTTGTGCGTTTCAAATTCTGCGTTTTCAAAATGTCGCGTATTGAAAAGGAAGTGAAAATTAAGGTTCTGAACACATGGCTAAGTGAGAAGGGTATTACTATGCGAAAATTGGCGAAGCGGTTTGGAATTCATCATGCGAGTGTTAAAACCATCATTAATAAGTTTGGGGAACACTATTCTTTGGATGAGCTACCAGGAAGAGGCAGATAACCCGGTTCTTCCAACCTGAAACTGGAGCAGAAAGTGGTATCTCTAATCATGAAGAACAAATCAATGTCAATACGTGATTTGGCCAAAAAAGCAGGAACGAGTGTCGCAATGATCCAGCGTTTCAAGAGGCGAAACCTACCTACCTGAAGACCTACAAAAAGCAGAAAATCTCGAAACAAAGTGCATAACAGACGAAGCGAGCAGCAACAAGGGCCCGGAAATTGTATTCGCGTCTTTTGCAGCGTCCGGATGCATGCGTTTTGATGGACGATGAGACCTATGTAAAGGAGGACTCAAAAACCCTTCCAGGTCCACAATACTTTACTGCCGTCGTTGGGGAGAATGTGAGCGATGCGGACAGGTCGATTCAAGTGGAGAAATTTGGTCGAAAGGTACTGGTATGGCAAGCAATATGTTCCTGTGGTTTGAAGTCAACCATTTTTTACACTATCGGAACTATAAATGCGGAAATCTATCGATCTGAGTGTCTCCAGAACAGATTGTTGCCTTTATATAAGAAGCATAGTACACCTCCACTGTTTTGGCCGGATTAAGCGTCGGCTCACTATGCCAAAACCACTCTCAATTGGCTTGCGGAATAGGGTATAGATTTCGTTGAGAAAAATATTAATCCACCAAATTGCCTTCAGCTTCCACCCATCGAACGTTACTGGGCAATCGTGAAGAGGGTCTTCAAGAAGACTGGTGAGGCAGCTGGGAACATGCAGGAGTTCAAAAAAATTTGGGCTCAAGCGTCCAAAAAATGCAAATCCAAAAGCGTCCAAAAATAGCAAATCCTAAATTGGCTATTTTCGACCGTTGCCGTTCTGCCTATCAGCCTCATTCTCACGTAAATTTTCGGGCGCTGAGTTACTGCCTGTCTTCTCTCAACCGTAACAAAGAGGTATTTGCACTTTCTTTGCTCAACTTCACTCCTGCGTCTTTAAAATGGCGGACTAAGCGGTACAATTAAAATTCAATGGCTACTCTGCTTTTTGCAAATCACGCTACGAAATTCACTCACAGATTAATTTTTGTTTCTTTCTTTTTTTCCGAGTTTTGCACTTTTCTCCACAAATTGTATCACTTGTCTTAATTTTCTTGGAAACCAGCTACTTTAATCTTTCCATCAATAGCACACTGACCCCCTCGTTCCGCGATGTGAAAAACTATTAGCAAACGAAAAAGAGACACCTGCGCTACACGGCTTCGAATGCACGCTTCCACTAGCCGCTGCGAGGAAAATTACTTCTTTTCTTCACTATTTCACTTATCGTAACTACAAATTCCAAATTGTTTCTCTACTCGTCGCCACTTGATATGTATGACTTTGGTAATTTCTCTTAAATTTAAAATATTAAAAAAGAACGTCCAATTTGTTATAGCTTCAGAAATACAAGAGCTCAACTCTGGCTCACGTTTATTCGATGATATCTGATCCAACAGCTTCTTATCGTTTTCTCTCTCACTTCACATATACAGCTACAAGATCTCTGATAGGGTTCCGACCATTTTCCCGATCGTCACAGCTATTAAAGAAAACGCGGCTCCCTATTTTAGGAAACGTAAGAGATTTCGGTGTTCGGACAAATGTGAGCGGGTTCGCTATTCTAAAAAAAATAGGAAGCGGGTTCGCTATGTTTGGAGAGGTATGCGGGTTCGCAATTCTAAAAAAAAAAAAGTGAATGTTTTCGCTCTATTCAGTGAAAGTTGAATACGATGAAATAGTGATGTGATTGATTTGGTTTTACTATAATTAATATAAATGATTGCCGAATGATAGTTAAAAAAAAAGACCTCAAATAAATTTAGACAGAAGGGTTTACATTTTTCGATGTTTTTGAATATCTTACTTATTTTGAACAGGGCCGGTAACGATTGTCGAGTTAGAGCTTTCCAAACGTCAATTGAGACTTCCCAGTTACCAGTAACATGAAGCAAATGGAAAAGGGATGTAGAATCATATTTTGATGCGGAAAATATGTTGACCTGGTACAGCCTGTCGCTTTTCTTAGTGAAGCATTATTTGTGGTACATAGCTTTTTCCTATTTGTGGCACTGGCATTGCTGTGAACAATGGATCCATATTCGATCACACTTCTCACTAAGGCTTTGTGAATTTGAACCATAGTAGCTAGATGCGCTCCTTTTTTCACACCGGCTAACACCTTTAACATGTTTGTTCTGTCCACCACCTTCTATTGTAGCTCTCTTGTATTTGGTCAATAGCTCAAATATCGATCCATAGTGATTCCTAGGTAAGTGTATGTACGTACAGTTTCCAATTTCACGGCGTTGATGAATATGTCCAACTCGTTGTTGCCGTTCTGGAATAACATGGCCTTTGTCTTGGTTGCTTTTATCTGGAGCTTCAATTTGTCTGCTATACCGATGAATTTGTTGACGCTACGTTGTGCTTTGCTGTTCAGATTATTTACAGTAACAAGAATGCCAAAGTCATCCGCAAATTGTACAAGCTTAACACCTTCCTCTTGAATTTCGTGTAGTGAAGCTGAATATAAATTAAATAACGTTGGCGAAAGCACGTCTCCTTGTGGTAGACCCTTTTTGATGGTACGTGTAACAGTTTCCTTCCTCATATGAAATATGATCTTGCGATCCTCCAGAAAGCTGTTGATCCAGGCGACTATATCCGCTGTTAATCCAAGTTCATATAGCAGCTGTACAAGGATTGTACTGTCAATAGCGTTGAATGCATTGCTAAGATCTATGAATATCATGGCCGTTAGCACCTTTTCTCATTTATTTTTCTTTATGGAGTTTACAACATATGAAAGACAAGTTGTCGTCGATGTCCCTTTCCTTTCAGGTAGAAGGTTTTTCTTCTACTTGCTCT
>JAHHFK020003108.1:0-129979 GCA_024533555.2 Aedes koreicus | reverse complement strand
GAACTCAGAAGTTCTCATTTGGTTCGAATTTGGTTCTATGCAACTTTAACCGAACTTAATGCTCAATATGGTTCCGATAATATTAATCGGAACTTCAAAGTTCACGAGAAGTGCCTTCATCTCCCTAAATTGAACTGCAAAGATCACATTTGGTTCGTAAGGATCCTGTTCCGAACTTCTAATCACAAGTTCGGTTAGACAATTAACCGAACCGTTAATCAGCGTAGAAGTTCGAAATTATTCTCACGCTGAACTTTTTTTCTACCTTAAAGTTCGTGTCAAGTTCCGATAACACCCTATCCCACTTTGGTCTCGACAAAAATCGATCTGAAGAACCAAATCGCCAAGTTCGGTTAGACAATTAACCGAACCATTAATCAGCCAAAAAGTTCGCAATGATTCTCTCATGGAACTTTTTTTCTACCTTGAGGTACGTGTCAAGTTCGATGCGAACTAAGAAACGTCAATCAATTTTGTTTACGTTTGAAGTGTTTTGGTTACATTTGTGCTCCAATTCATCAAAAATAAAATGGATTTTTCAAAAGCGATTAAAAAGAATGGTTTACATTACTGCTATCGTAAAAAGCTATTGGCCAAATGGGAAACGGAAAATAATGCTTCTACTGTGCTAGGTAATATAATAAATTAATATGAGACCTCATGGTGTCACGGAAACTATTTACTTCTTTTTCCGGGAAATCGCGAAGACAATGTTCGAAATGCAAATGCAAAGAAAGTATTTCGTGCAAAAGGGAAATCGACTTCGATTATCCGATGTTTACGCCACCAGAAGCAGATACACCTGAGGACAGTGAAAGTGATATTCATGAAGACGATGGAGATGCGAGTGACAAAGACCCATTCAACGATTCGCTTGACGATTCATATGCACCTCAAGCCGACGGTAATTATGATGTATTGGATCAAATGGATTTAATTGATTGCATTCGATACTGGGCTCTCAAAACAAACCAATCACATCAGTCCATTGATATGATTATGGAAATCATCAGGAGGAAAACTTCCGGAAAACTGCTACCTCGTTCTGCAAGAACTTTGCTGAAAACATCGCGGAAAGCAACATCTGAAATTGTAGAGATCGCTGGCGGACAGTTCTGGTACAACAGCTTAGGAAAATGTCTGAGTATTTTTTTTTCGGTAAGCCAATGGCATGCCACGAGCCATCTATAACAGCCTAGTTCTATTTTCCCAATTGTACAACTATTTATTTTTGTTCTTTTACCACAGATATACAGACCAGTCGCTGAACATCTCGATAAACATCAACATTGATGGGATTCCTCTATACAAAAGTAGCAAAGTGCAATTCTGGCCTATACTATTCAATATTACTGGGAAATGCCTGAGGCAGCTCCAATGACCATTGCCATATTTTATGGAAAAACTAAGCCAACTAGCTTGGATGGTTTTTTCTAAAACAGTTAGTTGAGGAATTGGATGATGTTCTGAACAATGGAATTTCAATCAATAATTGCAGAATAAATGTTAAACTAAGGAGTTTCATTTGTGACTCCCCAGCACGGGCGTTTTTGAAAGGTTTGGTGAACGCAGATGATAACTTTGGTTGATTATTTTATTTTTATTTTTTTATATATTTGTCCGCGTGTGTGGGGTGGTGGGGTGAGTGAGTGTGATATGGGGCACCAGTGGGGGTGTGTTTACACCCAGGTCGACGTGGTGGGTTTTTTGAGGGGAAAAAAATTGGGTAGGTTTCCTTCCGAAGGGAAGGTAAGGCCGTGGGTCCGGGTCATTATCCAGGGGCGGTAGGTTGGGTTAAGGTGGTGGGGGTGTTTTTCTCGCGTGTGATAGTGCTACCATGTGAGGAAATAGGCCGACGTAAAATAAAGATTAAAAAAAATTTTTTTTTTTAAATACTTTGTTGTAGGTGTAGTAAACTTCAATTCAAAAAATGGATGTCTAAAGTGCGAGGGTGAAGGCGAGTACTCTCATGTATCAAGAACAGTCGTGTTTACATCGGTGAATAGTACGAAACGGAGCGATCGGAAATTTAGAGAAAACGCTTACAACTTTCATCAGAAATCTATCACACCTTTACTACAAGTTCCCTGTTTGGATTTGATCGAAGATATCATCGTTGGAGATCGCTTGCATCTGATAGATCTAGGTATGATGAAACGGTTGCTGCTTGGATGGAGAGATGGTACTTTGGGCTATGGAGCCAAATTGTCAGCTCAGCAGACGGACCAAATCTCCCAGATGTTGAGCAATATACAATTACCCTCAGAAATCCATCGTAAGCTACGTGGAATGGACCATTTATCTTTTTGGAAGGGTTCTGAGTTCAGTAACTTCCTGCACTACGCAAGTATAGTGGTGCTGAAAGAAGTTCTTACAACTGACCACTACAATCACTTCTTGCTCTTGTATTGCTCGATTACAATGTTGTCTTCAGAAACATTCAAATCAAATTGGCATGTTGCAAGGAAAATGCTGGAAAAATTTATCACCGAGTACATGGAATTCTATGGAGAGCAATATCTGACCAGCAACGTGCACAATCTTCAACACATTGTCGATGAAGTAGAGCGATTCGGACCATTATCAACGATATCAGCTTATCCCTTCGAAAATGCTCTGCAGCGATTGAAACACCTTCTCAGAAGCGGATGGAGAAGTCTCGAACAAGCCGTCAATAGGCTTTCTGAGATTGATACGAAGGAGTATTATACCACCCACAAATCAAAACCGCGTCAGCAAAACTATCCTGGAGTCAGAATCTGCGGAGGCAAAAAAGTAATCGACGTAAATGCAAGCTGTTTCTTGAATGATTCGGAAAGAAACGGATGGTTCCTTACCCACGAAAACCAAATCGTGCGCTTCGATCAAGTTTCGGAATCTCCCCAGTTGCAGATCAACGGAAAAGTCTTAAAGTCAAAAGAAGATTTTTTTGTCTATCCATTTGTTTCATCTTTCTTGAACATTTATGTTGGAATTAAGAAAAGTTTGTCAAATACTATTTCGAATTTTAGCTGTAGCGACATAAAATGCAAATTAGTGGCAGTTCAGTTTAGAGATAATTATGTATTTATTCCATTGGTACATACACTGATATAATCAGGTAATTCATTGAGTTCAAATCAGGTGCTTTATTTCAATGGAAACAAATAAATGCAATTCAAAACCAATTCACCGTCTAACATAGTATTAATATCATAAAAAGATGTCATTAAAAACACTGGTATGAATAGAGGTACTAACAACAGCAGTAGTAAGGTAAGCGTACCGATTGTAATCATCTATGGTCCTTATCGTAACAAAAACCAGTGTTGTTTAACTTAAAAATAAAAACAAAATCAATCCGTGCTGTACAGTATAAGCTAGCAATTTAAAAACTTAGACAGAACAGGCATAAACTTCAACAAAACCGGTACAGTTACCCTATTCAGTCACTGGAATCGTCAGCGCCACTCGATTCGGAGAGAAAATTAGCATACTCTTGGGCGTCCGACGAATCAACACATGATTCAACAGTTTCGTTAAAGCCAGGCTCAATGTGTCCGTTGTCATCTTCATCATCCTGTCCGTTCGGAGCGTTCGAAGAATCAATAGGATTCGGATCAGCTTCATCTCCCGTTCTCTCTTCTTCAGGTTTTCGGTGCTTCCTCACATGACGGGTTCCTCGACGCCTACCATGTACCATCATGCGCTTAAGCGAGTTCTTGAGCTTTTTCATGAAAAAACTTGCCAACTTCTGTTGGGTGACTATTTCCGTGTCATCGGTCCCAATAAATTGAAATAGCTGCAGAATGTTAAGGTTTGGCATAATGGCAATTTTTGGTCCCTTTCGACCGACTCCAGTCCAACTACATTTAGTTTGAAACTCCTTAATGAGTAGCAAATCCAGCACAGCTAACATGCGATTATCTGCACAGTCACCTGTAGCATTCGTTCGCAACCATTTGACCTGAAATCAAAATTATCGAGTGAATTCAATGCGTGAAATAATTTGATCATGTTTACCATGTTTGATTTGAAATCATTGTTCGCCAACTTAAGGTCCAGATCAGCAAGCTGTTCCGCGTTCTGGATGGGGTCGAACCAGATCGATGGTGCTTCTTCGTTGAGTGTCTTCTGCGAGCTCAGTTTCCGGATGGCGTCCACGATAAATTCGTTTTGAATAACGATATCCGCTACCCGCTTCTCCAGTCGATCCAACCGGGTATTCGTTTGGTGTTGCTGATCAAAAATTGCACTCGTCGTGCTGATCACAAATTGCATATCCGTCGTAGCGTTACCTGAATTTTTAGGTAAATTCGATTCGTGGACAGTCTCGTAGGCCACATACTGAACGGTTGAAGAGTTGTCTGCAGAAATGGCTGTGACAACAGCAGATGGCGATACTCCCGGAGGAATGGTCTCGTAATGAACGGTCTGGCTGTTCTTCTCTGTTGATGCCGCTGTGGCATTGAATATTGTTTTTGGTGCTGCCTGTGGAGTGTGGACATCAGTTTCCTTGTTTTTTTCCGTAGCTACGGGAGTAGTATGCTTTGGTTTCGTTACCACCGTGCGACTGGAAGCAGGTAGTATTGGCGTGGCTGGTGTTTGAGGAAGCATTTCATGTTGGACGGTACCTGGTACCTCAACGACGATAGTTTCCGGCGAATGCGTTGTTTTCTCCACTGGTGTTGTAAAAGGTGCGCTGTCCAGAATGAGCATTTTCTGGAAGTTGCCAGTGTTAGGATTGACGAGTTTTCTCTTTCGTCGAATCAACTGAGCCGCATCAGATGACGATTCTCCCGACAAATCCTCCATTATACGTTTGGCTTCGGGTAGAGATGATATGGGATTCCGTTTCACACTGCATTTATATATGAGCCACGACTTGTTCGGACTGCTGTATTCATCACGGAGGAGTTTTTCTTGTTCCGTGACACTTTTCACGTTTGGCCACAACACAACACTTCCGTTCTTAGAGCTTCGCAACCATTTGTCCGGAACGACAGACAGCTCCTTGTGGCCACGAGCATTAACCGTTTCGACCACGGCGAATGGCATTTCTGTTCGATTTAAAACTTGTCATTCAGCAGATTTTAGTATAAGTAGCAGTGAACTTACCAAGTTTTATAAATTTGTAACGCTGTGATGCAGTGAAATTTTAGCGTTTTAGTCTACAAAAAAGCAGCGTTGATTCGGAGTGAGATGTGCAAACAAAACAAATGTTGAACGTCAAACGACAGCGCTCCAATGATAGATACTTTAAATTTATAGATTGGCGCAGACAAAGTCAAGAGTAGCAAATAGAATATGACGTTATATTTGTGCTGGGAGAACTTTCAAAAATTAAAAATCGTCCTTCAATAAATAGTACTAATGGAAATACCGTCATAACTATGAAGTCAACGGTGTGTTTGACATAATTTTTCAACCATTAAAATATTTCGTAACATTACAGAAAAAAGAACTACTCAACCACGTATATGCCCATCTATGTAAACAATAGTATCTATAGTTCCGATAACGCTCTAACCGAATCGAATGCTTAGGGACTGAACCACGTTCGGTATGAAATCAACGCTTGAAGTAAAATATTGGAATACTCAATCTGGTTCAGATGGAGCAGTGGATAGACATCGCGGTTCTATAGAGAAGGGTTCGAGTTCGAGACTTAAGGTGAGTAAAAATAATTATGTAATGATTAATTCAAAATTAAATTGTAATTATAATATATAATACCCTACTAAATCTTAAATCGAAAAATAATCATTCCTTAGCCACTTTCATCAACACAAATGTGAATTAAAAAACTACACAATAATACGCAAATTTTTTTTTCACTGATTTATTGAGTTCAGTTAAGTTCATACAGCAAGCTGAATAGCATTCTTTTCAGCGGCTTAACCGAACTTCTGTGAACTTTGAAGTTCGGTTAAGAAGCTGCTTAGCATGCTATTGGAAGCTTAATCATCCAAACCGAACTTTAAGGTTCGGTTAATTACTTAAAAATGACGCTGATTAGCATTCTGTTCAGACTCCTTTGCTGAGCTGAATAAGCCTAAACATCCCCTTTTAACCGAACTTTGGGTTACTTGGGTCGCAGGTTTTTGGTGAGTTCTCGATGACACGGGGTACTGGCGACTCAGATGGCGACGAATCCCGATGATGATGGCGGGGTCGAAGCTTGACCGCTGTCTCTGCTGAAATGGCGTCCAGCGATGGCAGACGAGCTCGGGTAGTACGGCCCAATTACAGATGCGGAGCGAGTGGCGGCTGGACGGAAAGCTTCCGATTCGAAATTCGTCGAGAGCGTCCGGAATCAAGGTTGCTGATTATCACAACGAATGGTGTCTCGTTCTTTCTACTACTCACCACCGTTGTCCTGCTGCCACAGAAAAAAACTACTCTCACCGTACACGAAAACTGTTGAGCAACGACTCACTCGGTCCTTTCTTGTTTACCGTTTCTTCTTGTGCCTACTTTCGTTCACTGAGTTATCACCATGTCCAACCAACCAAGCGACACTCACCAATTCTTCTCTTCTGCGCGAACATTTATTCCGAATATTCGCAGTGAAGTCTTCTCAACGAAGCAAACGAATCGTTTTATTAGAAAAAAGAAAAGAAAAGAAAAGCAGCGGATGGATGAGAAGCAGGCCCTGCAAATTCTCCATACTGTGAGTGTGTGTTTGCTTACACAAATGCATATTGTTTTATACATATCAAGCTGCCCCATAAGGTCGAAACTACCATTGAGAAATTCTCTCTGGGCTCGCTCTATTAAATTCATATTCCGATCACCTTTACGTTTTTTCATTCTACGTATTCGTAGAGTAAGCTAGCCAGCACTGTTGTGTTTTCGATCTGTACTAAAGAATCCCTCGAAAGTTTTATAATGGTGCTGTAATGAATGAAAGAGAGCGGGCCCGGGGAGAATCTCTTAATTGTAGACTCGCCTAACTGAAATTTCTTCTCTATCTTTTTTTTTTCTTTCTCCTTAAAAATACCTAACATCTGTGTGTTGAAAATTCTTGAACATGGTTTTAGTCGACGAAGAGAGTCTCCCAATGTTACCACGGAGAAAAAAGATTGGTAAACGCAAATATATTCTAGTTTCATTTAACCGGAATTTCATATTGAATTGGGCACAAACATATTATTAGTTTGATTTGACTACCTGCGGTGGTTAACACAAATTAAAATTTTGAGTAATTGTTTCGAGAATACAGCAGTTAAGTTCAACTGACACCCGTTTGAATTCACCATTATGTTGCTTGTTTCATTATGACAGCTACTTAAACAAACAGATTTGTTGGTTGATTCTACCAAGACTTACGGGTTGTTTCAAAAAAATTTTAGTTTGATTCAAACTGAATTGATGTTTTAAACAAACAAACGAAAACGGTTGAAACAACAAACATTTCCGTTTACAATCTCTTACATTTCTTATGTATTTTTCTAGTAATTTATTTGAATAAAATGCTAACAAACAGTAAAAAAGTGCACCTTTACATTTATAGATTTCTCTCAGTCTAAGAGAAATCCACAAATGTTAATGTGAGCCTTTCTACTATTTTCAGGTTAATTTTAAGTATAATTTTTTTTATTGCAACATTTTTAATTAATGTTTTGAATAATAATTGAATTACATATCATTTACAAAATAATAATTGCAAAGCCTTGAATATGTTTTTTCATTTACAATGTATAAGCTGTCAGCTTGTCAGTCCGAGAGAAACCTACATTTCAGTGGTTTTGTAAAACGTTTTAATTTCATTGTGCACTCTATACTTAACGCTGCGTATAGTGCGATGTATTCGTAATTATGCACTATACGTGATGTTAAATGTATCCTACAGAACGGAAGTAAAATCGTTTTTCACACCTACAAAAATGCAGGATTCTCCCAGAGTAGACATTTATATTACTTTTTATACTAAAATACAGACAGGCAGTACAACAGAATTATCCATTCAGTATATAACATACCTTCGTTCAGCTCAAGCTCCAGCAAAAAGAGGATAGCTTTGCCAGACTTATCATTCACGTCAGCAGTTAGGGTGGGCTTTTGGTGAAATATGAACTTGCTCCACTTATCGAACAAAGCCAAGCTTTTGAACGCAAATTTGACGTCAAAATCTATTTGAACCAGTTGGTAGCCTTCTGGTTTTCGAAGCTTAGGATATGGTTGCAGGATAACATCACAGGATCGCTTTTCTAATTTGGAAATCTCCAAATTACGATATTCACTCGTTGCATTCCACTTCTGAAGTATAGCCGGCCACTCATCTTCAAGATGCCTTATCCATATTTTAGTCTGTTGATATTCAACCCCTGAAAAGAAAAGAAATATTAATACGAATGTGTGCGTCAAAGCGTGAGCATTTTTACAGTCAGCATTAGAAAACAGAGTCGCAGATGTGATATTGTCACTAGTGGCTTGCTTGACAAGTTCGTGTGCCGTATTTTTACGATAGTTGTAATTCCTATCGTATAGCGTTCCTTTCGGATGACGACCGGTCTTGATTTTCGTGCTCCCGGAAAATATGAACGTCGGTTGATACCATGAATCCTGGAAATCAAAAATCTCGACATTGTGGTCAATAAAATTTAAAAATCTAGTGTGTTGAATCATGTCCTAGTTGCATTTATCACAATTGCTTCATAAACTCTCCTCGGTACCATGAATAGGTTGGAGGTTGCCACTAAACAACATGCTAAATTATTGGACTACATATTGTACCATCAACAACTATGTTGATAGTGAAAAACAGCAGCGAAATCTAAATTTGCTGGAACGGTCTCCACACTCGCAAACCCGTTCTCACTGCTCCATTGCAGCGCTACGTTATTTGCGGACGCTGTCTATGGTCAGATACACAAGATCTGGCTAATAATGCTGCGTTATTTGCCAAGTAGTTCATTCAAACCTTAGATTCCGATGGAAATAAGCTGCTGAGCTCCGATGCTCTGGCTAGAAGTTCATCATGCGTCAGCCTCCCAAACGCATCTTTAAACTCATCAATCACAATATGAGTAATTACGCGTCTTTGCGATTTTGTGAGAATTTTCGTACAATTGTACTCCTCGATGATTTGCTCTCCTCGGGCAGACTTCTCCAGAAGAAAGGTCGCAGATATATCTTTGCGTTGAACAACCGATCGCAAAGTCGAGCGAGAGCTACAAGTGTAGGATGAATTTTCCAGAGAAGCTAATGGAGACGTAACAGAAACCAGGTTCTGAAAGTAAATTAACATCTGGTAAGCTAGGAACATAGGCTAGGAATAGGTGAATGCTAAAATAAATGTTAATTAATTAGAAAATAAATAAACTAAGTACCTACTTGGACAAATCAATAATTATATTTATCATAACACTCAAAACACTCCGCTCACTTTCGAAATTTTATTATCGTTGCAACTGAAAACCGGAATAACTCACTAGCGCCGAAAGATTTTCCTCTATTTCCCTACGTTTTCATTGTGGCGCTGCACAACGCATCTGATTTGCTACACAGCGCACTAGACGCGACACTTTGCTGCCATATACAATATCAGTTAAATTGATTTGCACGAGTGATTTCTTCCGGTTTGGAAATCCAACGAGAATAAAACAACCAAATTGACCAAAACAAACAAGTTGGAATCCGTTCACGCTGAGCGAAGACAACTTATCATTGAGTAGATAAATAATAGTTTCAAGTTTGCGAAATGCGAAACTAAATTTATTTATATTTTATGTAGTTAACGAGAGATGCCAAGATACAATTTAGCATATGATTATTTAACATGGGATTTATATAATCGGTTACAATTGTTTAGTGTAATAGCGTTCTATCACTAAATAATATCCATCAATATTCGGGAAGGTGCTTACTTTAGTGATCTATTTGATTGCCTGAGTGATTTTGGGTAAGCGTATTACACAAAAATATTTTTTGTGGATGCGTTCAAACATCATGTTCACGAATGTGGTTAAACATTGGTTTGATATAAAACTAGTGTTACAGAAACACACATACCTGATAACAACAGCTGTTCATGTTTGTATGTATTGAAATTAAATCCTCGAAAATGGTCGTTTAGTGTAACAGAAAATTTTCAACATTATGATACTAGGACAACAAACATTTACAACTGTTTCGGTTGTTAGTTATGCGGGAAGCCAGTGGTAGAAATATTATTGTAGTTACCTGCGATTTTCTCCAGGAGTTCAATCCGTTGATGATCTTAGTCCGATCCGCCAGGTTGAGGTGGCAAACTAACTCTAAGGTTTTTTTTTCCATTAGGGCGAATCTACAATTGAGAGATTCTATCCGGGCTCGCTCTCTTTCATTCATTACAGCGCCATTATAAAACTTTCGAGGGATTCTTTAGTACAGATCGAAACACAACAGTGCTGGCTAGCATACTCTACAAATAGTAGAATGAAAAATGTAAAGGTGACTGGTTTATGAATGAAAGAGAGCGAGCCCGGAGAGAATCTCTCAATTGTAGATTCGCCCTTATGAAAAAAAAACCCTAGAACTCCTCAATTTCCTGCCTCTCGATTATTTTTAATGAATCCAAATTGTATCCGTTTGCTGTAAAAAAAAAGTTCAAAAAGCATATTAAGTTAATGTTTTTTCATATAAATATTACCCAGAAAACTGTTTATTGCTTCTGAAGACACACGAAATGACTGTAGCAATTGAACCAATGGGTCATTTTCGTAGTTTATTTCTTCATACGAGACATCGACTTCTGTAGCTTCCTCTCCTCCTTCTGGAATCAGTTCTTCGGTGAATTCTTCACTAGATTCCGTTTCAATTTCAATCTTCTCAATTTTCGAACTCGTTTCACCTCCGTGGTTGGATTCTCGTTGCAATTCAAAACTGAAAATTAACCTGAAACTTTCGAATTTATTTCCGTCCCATTCGTCACACCTCGACCAACAATAGAATAGAGCCATACACGATGATTGTTTTTAGTTTGAATGGGTGGTCTACGCTTAGCGAGGAAATAAAAGCGAGCGTTTGTTTATAAATGTTGATAGAACCTATTCTATTGTTGTTCGAGATAAATACAACGTCGGAATTAGTGAATAACGTAGAGCACGGGAATACAAACAATCCTCGCCATTTCAATTTTACAGTTCTGAACTGAGCCGAGTGCATGTATCGAGATATACATATATACATGTGTAAATCTCGGAGATGAAATATACAACTTTGGAAATGTATACTTGTTCCCGTTCAGCCGTTCCTAAAACCGTATTTTAAATCATCACTTAGGAGTAGTCAAAAATATGAGCACTGTAGCCTTGCTCAACTATTTTTTCGAATTTTTTTTCACCAAACATTTACTGAGGTACAACGGTAATACAAGCATCTTACTTTAGAACTAGACTATACCTACACTACACTGATTATTTATGTTAAATTTTCACCTTGCGATGCAAACTTCCGCGAAAATACACGTTTGGGTATTGATGACTGACAGCGCCAGAGCATGCAGCGAGACCGGGTGACGGAAAATGAAATAACCCAAAAAAAGTTTGTTTAAACTAAATTGTTAGTAATTTTTTTCTCCAAACAAATCATCAGTTTGATGGTGTCATAATGAAACCAAGTTGATTTCTGATGGCTGTCATAAAACTTTAATATAACCTCATAAAGCTGGATGGTTTTGGCAATCTTAAAAATCATGAAAAAAATCATAACAAATGTCTACTCCAAATTCACCGTGTACACTCTTCTCATGAACTACTCCTCCAGCACTGCACTGAATAGCATCTATCATTTGGGTCACGGACTCACTGAATGCGTCGCCTACTTGGCAGTCCTCAAGGAGGAGCAGTGATGCGGATTAGCATTTCAAGATCGTAACCCTCGGCAACGTGAACTTGCACATATTCTACAATCATAATTACGTTTGTCAGTTTTCTTGTTTTATGAATTTTCGATCAGACCTCCGCTTGCTAACGCCATAATCATCAACACATTTCTCCAATTTCGACACCTAACTACATTTTCGTCCTTTGACCCGAATGGACACCTTTTTCCATCATTTGAAACAGGGGCCCGAAACGTGACTTGAATTTTCCCTTCACAGAAAACGGCACTCATACGTGAAGAAAACTCCAATTTTCAAGATATCAAATACCCTCTTCGAAGATTGGCAGATCCGCGTGAAAAAACCTGTTTATCCCTTTTCGAGTGTTACCGTTCGGCAGGCGTTATTTTTTATCGTTATTTACCTGTCTCCCCTCTGAAATATAAACGATGTTTTCCCCGCGTAGGACAGCGAAGGGTTCAATTTCTGCCCAACGCGCTTCATTGCGCATCATCATCGCCATCATCTCCCTCGAACTTGGAGCAACAACAAGAAGGGGTGCGAACGCGAAGAGTATTACTAATTTACACCCAACAACTTTTCCAATATAATATCGCCTCTGCCTCGCCCCATCCAGAGCAAACTTCCGCCATCCCATTTCCCCGAGCTTAATTATTCAATATGAAAAATGAGCAATCAGCGCTGCTTTCTGAAACAGTTTTGGTTTATTGTTGTTTTGTTGGGCACCGGTCGACTTCGGCTTTCAGCGATGAATAAAACATGCTCCCAATCGAATCGAAGCCTACTGCGACGCACGCAACAACACAGGAGTCGAGGATTCAAATGTGTTCGGAGGAAAATTGCTACCTGTTAAATGTTTGCTCCTTATCAGCATTAATTTTCATCATCGTTGTCGTCGTCTTTCACGAACTGGAAAGATAGAGATGATGATGACAAATAATACTCGAAGGACAACGACAAATGCGTTTGTCCGAGATTGCTAAATGGGACTTCAAGAAGTGGAAAGTAAACTTCAGTTGTCGCTTTTCTTTTTATTGTCGTTTGAAGTTGTTTAATTTTTCTTTCGTTTGAAAAATTTGTGGCACTTTGTTTAGGATGCAGGATGGATCAGGTTCTGTTATATTTTTAGAACCGGAAAAAATCTTGGCTAAAACATCCTATTTTTCAACCCAGTTAAAGAGGATCCATGCTTGCTCAGTTGTTCCTAATGCTAAAAAAAGAAATCTTTTGGCAGTTTCGACAGTTGGTGGCATTTGCTAGTTTGCCACTGACTCTAATTCGCCTTCTCATTGGCTGGCACACGTTAGTGTTCCGCCTGTCTGTCCTCTCGTGTTAGATTTTTCCTCGAAGAACACGAACTAAGTTCAGAAATCGAGAAACCAGAAATCCGAGAGCAAACCAATCGATTGGGGTTTCATGCTTGCTCAAACCCCTGCCAGGGCTGAAACTAAAGTGCATCCAAGAGTGGCTGATGCTGAAGTAGATTAAGGTGGACCGACACACACCAACACACACGGAAGCGGGTCGGTCAGGACTAATCCCGTCACGTTCAATGTTCGTGCCGGGAAAGTCGTGCCAGTCCGGCTTTCCTCATCGATGTGGAAAATCGAGCACGTTTAGAGGCCTACCAGTTGTCGAGAGATCGAATTTGGCCTGCTGAAAAATGCTTATGACAGCTCAGTACCCTTCGATGCTAGGATAACTAGATCGGAACTTTTTGTCTGAATAAATTTGATAGTGTTTCGTTGAAAACTTACTGGCACACATTGTGCGATCAGTGCTGTTTCAGTTTTCACCGCAACAACAGAAACCCTACAAGTTTACCGTCTTTTCTTATCCTAGTTAAATATTTTCCTTCCATATTCGCTGGAAAATATTTACTAAGCTCCGTCCGACGATGGCTTTCGTTCGGTGTTTTGCAAGAAGCGCACAACAAAAAGAACCTTTCCGTAAAGATATAGACCGACAGGCGGCCCGGAAAGGAACAACCTCCCCAAGACGAGCGTAAGGCGAATGAAAGATAATAATATTTTGACAGAAAATAAATTTAATCTAATGGAGAAGAAGTTTGTCGGAAAGAACAACAAAACCGGAACGTCTGCTGTGTTGTTCAATGTCAGCATCTCCGTCTGCGTTTCTCCAGGTCGTCGTCTTCCGGAGGATGTACACCGTTTAGGGCCTAGAAGCATAAAACTTAATTTACGACAGACACTTAAGATAATGTTTATGTTTTGAGGAAGTTCTGCTCAGTAACTGCTGCCGCAATGTCCCGATAAATTTAGACATCACCTATTTTTGTGGCTCTTTCCAATCTGTCAATGCCCGGAATATTCGACCGTAAAAAGTATAGTTGCTTTATCAGCTCATGGCTTCCTGATTGATGAGATTCTGCCAACCGTTGCTCATGGCCTGCATCCGAGGTTCACATAATTATCCACTTCCATGAATGTTCTGCGAATGTGAAAATTCTTGACAACATCTGCTGCTGCCGCCCTGGACCGGAGAGAATTGAAACAAAACACGCTGGACGCATTCGTCCGTGCTCGGATGTCGCAATGCGTGCTCCTTTCCCAACGAAAACCACGTGGCATGCTTTGCACGGACACACGAATGCCTGCAACCGAGAGGAAGCTCTGCACTCAGTCAGGCTCAGCGAAATAAATCAAAGTGTGCGCTTGGAGGGACGATCAGCAGAAATCACGGCGAACGGAATGTGGGATTTATTTGGGCGGAAAATAAACAAGCAACGGAATTGAGCACGGTTGAATGCGTTTCTGCGTGAGATGGACTCCAACAAACGAACTCGCTGCTACGGAAAATAAGGTTTGAGACTGTGATCCTTTCTGAAGTCTTCTCTGATATTTGAATGCACTGAAAATAAAATTTGTTCGTTTAAGAATTTTCACATTCGTTTTCTAGACCGACAACCACAATAATTCGATATTTTGATTGTCTTTACATTACGCACGTTTTGAAATCAGTTGTCTAAAGGGCGAACACGAAATTATTGCAACACTTACAACTGGCTGTAACTTTTTTCCCACGAAACAGCAACTAACCAAAATTTGCACAGTTCCTCTTTGAAGTGTATTGTTGAATCGTAATTGTGTGGTAGTGAGTCAAGTGGAAACACGTGGAAAATTTGAGAATCTGGAGCTGCTGCAAATTTGTAATTCAACCATCTCTAGGGTACTAAAAAGGTTCAACAACCAGTTGACATTGGATTACAAGTGCATTGCAGGAAGAAAAACAGAAGCAGCACGTAGGAAAACGGACGGAAAGGTTAAGGATAAGTTCACCCGAAATCCGTGAAACACTTGATAAAGCATAGCATAAAAGTGATTGTTACCACGACCGCTGGGCACAAAACGTTCGTCGGGCCTAGACCTGTGCGCCGATCTGGCGGCTTTCTCGTGCACTGTAAAGACTATAGGATCACTCAAAGTCTTATATATTGATAGAAGGCCCGGATATCCAAAGAGTTATATAACTTTGGTCGATGAATTGACGTGTGTATGTGTGTATCTGTATGTATGTGTGTACAAAGATATGAGACTTAACATTATAGAATTGGTTCATAACAAGTCAACGGGGAATTCACCTGATATCCTTATTACTAAACTTAAACAAAACTGCTTTTTCAAAAAATCTAAAACTCTTAAAACCTAAAATTTTTGAATTTGAAATTCTAAAAATCTAAAAATCCATAAATCCATAAATCCAAAAATACAAAAATCCAAAAATCTAGTAAACTAAAAATCTATAAATCTTAAAATCTTAAAATCTAAAACTCCGAAAAGCTTAAAATCTAAAAATCTAAAAATCTAATAATCTAAAAATCTAAAAATCTAAAAATCTTAAAATCTTAAAATCTTAAAATCTAAAAATCTAAAAATCTAAAAATCTAAAAATCTAAAAATCTAAAAATCTAAAAATCTAAAAATCTAAAAATCTAAAAATCTAAAAATCTAAAAGTCTAAAAATCTAAAAATCTAAAAATCTAAAAATCTAAAAATCTAAAAATTTAAAAATCTAAAAATCTAAAAATCTAAAAATCTAAAAATTTAAAAATCTAAAAATCTAAAAATCTAACAATCTAAAAATCTAAAAATCTAAAAATCTAAAAATCTAAAAATCTAAAAATCTAAAAATCTAAAAATCTAAAAATCTAAAAATCTAAAAATCTAAAAATCTAAAAATCTAAAAATCTTAAAATCTAAATACTAAAAATCTAAAAATCTAAAAGTCTAAGAATCTAAAAATCTAAAAATCTAAAAATCTAAAAATCTAAAAATCTTAATATCTAAAAATCTAAAAATCTAAAAATCTAAAAATCTAAAAATCTAAAAATCTAAAAATCTAAATATCTAAAAATCTTAAAATCTAAAAATCTAAAAATCTAAAAATCTAAAAATCTAAATATCTAAACATCTAAAAATCTAAAAATCTAAAAATCTAAAAATCTAAAAATCTAAATATCTAAAAATCTAAAAATCTAAAAATCCATTAATTATGTAACGCAGTAAGGGGGAAGGGGGGGGGGGGTTGGGTCAACGTGACAATCCATACAAAAATTTTTGAAGGTTTATACAAAACACGTGACAAGGGGGGGTAATAATAAGTCACTGTTTGCGTGACATAATTAATGGACGTTCCCAAATCTAAAAATCTATAAATCTAAATTTCTTAAAATCTAAAAATCTTAAAATCTTAACATCTAAAAATCTAATAATCTTAAAATCAAAAAATCAAAAAATCTCAACATTAAAAAATCTTAATATCGGTTTAAAAATTCAAAATCTAAAAATCTTCATATCGAAAAATTAAAAAATCTAAATATTTTAAAATTTCAGAATCTGAAGATCCTAAAAATTATAGAATTTAAAAGTTCTATAATCAAAATATCTTCATATCTGGAAAAAATCTCAGAATTTGAAAAGGAAAAAAATGTAGCATTTTAGTTATCTTAAAATACAAAATCCTTAGACTTAGAGAAATTTTTTGAAACATGGCCACAACATTCTTTTATTTACACTCAGTGAATATTTTGGCGGGTCCTTCCTTAGCTCAGTCGGTAAAGGCGCGGCTACAAAGCAACACCATGCTGGAGGTGGCTGGGTTCGATTCCCGGTCTGGTCTAGGAATTTTTCGTAAAGGAAGATTTCTCGACTCCCTGGGCATAGCATATGATTGTACTTGCCACACAATCATACACATGCAAAAATGGTACGTGGCATAGAAAGCTCTTAATTAATAACTGTGGAAGTGCATTTAGAACACTAAGTTGAGAACAAACAATAAGTTAACGGTGAAAGCAATAAGCTTGAAACGTAAGGAAAGAAGAAAGAATCTTCAGGTAAAATATAAGCGCAAACAGTTTTAGAAAACCCCTGATAATAATAGAAGAAAACCCGCCAAAGCCATGATTTCTTCTATCTTAAAATCCGACAATAAAAAAATAAAAACAAATATTTAAAAATGTTGAGATTAAACAATTTAAGAATCTTAAACAATCAGAACCTTAAAAACTAAATATTAAAAAAATCCAAATAGCTTTAAATTGCATAAATATTGGAGCTTAAGGAAAGTTAAATCGATTATTAAAAGTTCTAATTAAGAGCAGTGAAATAGACCGAACTATCAATATTTTTACAACATTACTACAATCACGTATAAAAAAGAATCCACTAGGCACTGATTTACCGGTTAGCCAAGTTATTTGATTCGAGATTTGTCACGTTAAAATAAAAACAATGTCTTCCCGACGATGGTTTTATTCGGAAAATGTTTTGCTAATTAATTACTTGATATAACGAATCTTGATATGCAACGTCAGATGCATTATTTCCAGTGAAAACTAAATGTGCGATTGATATCAAGCTACCTTGTGATCAAAAAGTTCCGGTAATTTGAAAAAAAACGCATTTATTTCAATTTTTAATTGATATCTTTATTATCGCCTTCAAAGTACTCGCCATTAGAGGCAACACACATATGCCAGCGCTTTATCCAATCATCCATACATTTTTTATAGGCCGATGAATGTATGGCTTTCAGTTCTTCCAGCGAATTCTTTTTTATCGCATCAATCGATTCAAAACGCCTACCTCTGAGCGGAATTTTCAGTTTTGGGAAGAGAAAGAAGTCGCACGGGGCAAGGTCTGGTGAATATGGTGCTTGTTTGATGGTATTGGTGGAGTTCTTGGCCAAAAATTCACAAATAGTGAGCGCGGTGTGTGATGGAGCGTTATCGTGGTGTAAAATCCACGAATTATTGCGCCACAATTCTGGCCTCTTCTTTCGAATTGCCTCACGCAAACGTCTCATAACTTGTAAATAATACTCTTTGTTAACCGTTCGACCTTCTGGAAGGAATTCAGAATGGACGACACCGCGAAAATCAAAGAAAACGGTCAGTAAAACTTTAATTTTGGAGCGACTTTGTCGTGATTTTTTTGGTTTCGGCTCATCTTCGGCGCGCCATTCGGACGATTGTTGACTTGTGAGCATATCAAATTCATATACCCACGTTTCATCACCAGTTATGATGCGCTCCATGAATGTGGGATCGCTATCTGCGTTCGCAATCATCTGTTTAGCGACCTCAACTCGATGCTGTTTTTGCAAAAAATTCAGCTCTTTTGGAACAAGTCGTGCTTCAATGCGTTTCATGCCCAGAATTTCCGTCAAAATGTGTTCGGTCGATCCAAATGAGATATCAAGGAGTGCAGCTATCTCCCGAATGCTAATTGAGCGGTTTTCCATAACTAAATTCTTCACGGAAGCGATGTTTTCATCGGTAGTTGAGGTCGATGGTCGTCCAGAACGCGGCATGTCACTCACGCTTTCACGGCCTTCTTTAAAGTCTTTGTGCCAAACAAATGTACGATTTTGTGACATAGAGTCCTCACCAAAGGCTTTTTGCAACATTCTGAGCGTTTCCGCTGCAGAAAATCCGTTTGCAACACAAAATTTCACACAAACGCGTTGTTCCAATTTTTTATCCATGGTAAAAATCGCCGAGCGTCTATTTTTCGACTAACAAAAGCAGTTGTCAAAACAAAACTAATGGATAATTTGCTCTCACACTTTGACAGAATATCAGAACTAGTGTTGCCATCTTACACCAAAAAGATTTTACCGAAAAAATAAAGGCGGCCTTTTTAAATTGAAAATTACCGGAACTTTTTGATCACAAGGTACTTTATATCAAGTGATATAGCTCGTGGGCACAATATGAAAGTTTATATTTTCAGATTTCTAAACTTTGCCCTACCACATTTAATACATTTCTTTAGCATGTATATTTCACTTTTCCCTCCCCTTTTTTCCCCTTTTTTTTCCACCCACCCCCCCACACAAAAACCCCCCCGGGGCCCCCCTACCCACCACCACCAAAAAAACCCCCGCATGCCCCATCTTCCCCCACACCAAAAAAAAACATCAATTTCATTACAATAAAACTTGCCGAATGTTAACGACCTATCGATAGCAGGATCGTTCTCAATGTCTCGATCCCTGTCTTCGTGCAAATTAAAACCAGCCTTTTGTTTTGCTTCGATTATGCATTGCAAAACATTTTGTCAGGAAGTAGATGATGTGTAAAACCATTTTTGACATATTTTAGTGCACTAATTTTTTTCCACACATCACCAGTTCGATTACCATTATTTGTGGTATCAATATGTTCACTCTCGATGGAAATTTTCTGGACCTTTAAGGCGGACATTTTATTATATTTGAATTGAAACTCACTCGCGGAATTGCTGAAAGTCGAAACACGAAAATGTACACTGCAGTTGCTAGAACGAAACGACAAAGCTGATCACCGTCTCATACGCACCCCTCTGGATGGCACATCGCATTGAGATGTCATCATTTGCAATAAAAGCAGATTTTTAAAGGGCTAATCAATATAACTGAAGAGATGCAAACGCGGTGAAAAATTTCATTGGCGTGGCTTAAATTGCCCGGCGGCCTGCCGAAAAGTGCCAACGAGAAGCAACTCCAATCCTAGGCGAACTAAGGGATTTCTGCGAACACTGCTCTTGACAGCGGGTATCAATAGAAGATTGTTGAAAGAAGCAAGGAGGAAAAAGTAAATTTCTAGACTTTGGCCGAAAGTGAAGATACGTTTAATTTGGAAGTAAATTAATTTATAATTCGGGCCAATACTTATCAAGTTTGTTTTTATTAAAATTTTAAGTACACGTTAGTATTTTCATAATCATTAGTTTAAAAGTATAGGCGATAGAACAATTGTTTGGTAATAGGTCAATAGGAGTCGTCCTCATCACAATTTGTTCACTCAAGCTGAAAAAAAAATCATAAATGTAAATTGTAAGTAAAATTATTTAAAAACCTAAGCCTACTAATAAACAAAATGACAGTTTTGAGCTGTGCGAAGTTCATCTGCTACAAACAGATTGTCTACATTTCGGCCTGAACAAATTTCTCAAAAATTTATGAGATGTCGTCGCCCAGTGAAACTGAGCCTAACCTCGAAAGTACCCGGTATTACTGTGCACTTTGCAGTCAACCAAATCATGCAGATAATATGGTTTGCTGCGAGAAGTGTGAAAAGTGGTTTCATTCACTGTGCGCAAAGGTAACGGCCGAGATAGAAAACCTTCCGTGGATACGAAAGGAATGCTCGAAGAAAGGCACGGGTGATAAATCTTCGCAGTGCGAAGGCACAATCGTGGATATTTTGGATTTGTCTGCCAAAGATCCTGTCGATTCTACCGATCCGAATTCCACTAAAAAATTGTCGGAAAACGAGATAAACCCAGACTCGGAGCAGAAAGAAGCTGAATTGCAGCACCAAAAAGAGCTACGACAAATGAGGGTGAAGTTCGAGCGACAGCTACAGCGGGATAAGGAGAAGATGGAGCTTGCAGCTTCGACTAGAAAGGGAAATGCTCCAGATAAAAAATTCGACAAATTGCGAAGCGTCTTGTACAAGGAATTCGAGTGTAGGATGGAACCCCCAAACGAGGAGGTAGGTGTTGTGGGTGGTGAAAAGGTGCCCAATCGTTTGCCAGATATGGATTTGGATGATGCGTGGAGGTATAAGTTCAATTTTCCGAGTCAGGCAAACAAACCAGTTTCTGATTCTCGCGGAGCTTTTCCAAAACGCTCTACGCCCAAAGAAGCAGCGTCTCAACTGCATATCCGTAATCACCAGCGACAGGTTCTCGAGAAGGTTCCAGAGGAAACAACACCGCGCAAAAATTCCCAAGTGCCAACTGCGAAGCTTGATTTACCGCCTCTGCCGATGCATTCTGCTCCGGTATCCGTTGGGCGCACGCCTTGTAATTCGATGTTTCATCCACCACCCATGGCATTCAGTTATATGAAATTCCGAACCAGCAACAAGGAGAGCCAGAGCTAACAAGAGCACAAATAGCTGCAAGAAAAGGCCCTTTTGCAAAGCTGCCGGTGTTCACTGGTCGGTCAGAAGAGTGGTCGTTGTTTATAAGCAGCTTCAATAACGGAAATGCTGCATGCAACTGGACCGACCATGAAAATCTCGGAAGGCTGTAGGAGAGTAGGGCCAGCATTGGAAGCAGTGACGAGCAGGCTGCTGTTGCCAGAATCATTGCCAAAGGTTATTGAAATACTCCGGCTCTTTTACGGTTGGCCGGAACAATTGCTGCATTCTCATCTGCAAAAGGCATGGAAAGCCGATCCACCTAGAATTGATCGTTTAGGTACGTTAATGGTCGTTCAACAATTGTGTGACCAACTTGTAGCATCGGGGCTAGTTGATCATTTGGTGAACCCCATGCACCAAGATGGAATGGGTCCGCTATGAACGCCAGCTAAACGCAGCAGTAGATTTGGGCACGTTTTCGGATTTTCTCTCCAAAATCGGACAAAAAGGCCGAAAGATCGAAGACTAGAGATGACCATGAAGGATTCCTCAACACACACGTTGGCGTCGAACATTCATTACACCAATGGACTGGTCAACAGAAGGTTGAGGGTCAGTAAGCTATTCGAAAACCGTGTCGTGGATGCCACAGTACGGAGCACCGAACTCGGAGCTGTGCCGATTTTCAGAGATTGACCTGTAATGACAAGATGAAGATCGTAGAGAAGTGGAAAATATGCCAGCTGTGCCTAAATGAACATGGACAGTTTCACTGCCGTTTCAAGAGTCACTGCAACGTCGAAAATTGTAAAAAGCGTCATCATTCCACACTCCATCCACCGAATTCATCGGCACCGCTATTAACGAATTGTAACGTGCATGACTCGGTAAACCATCCCGTCATTTTCAGGACAGTTCCAATCAAGCTGCCCCATGAGGGGCGCACTCGAGACGTGCCGTCGCGTTTTTAGACGGAATGTGTACACTGTTCAAGATCTTCAACTCCCGGAACAAAAACATTGATTTACTGAGGTTGTAGCCCGATGCAAACACCCTTTGTGGATTGCTTAAATGGTTTCCCGAAAATCCTCACTGGTTTGAAACATATGCATGTGTATGCAACTCTAGAGTCACGCATTGGTAATCTTGGAGAGCCCATCGCTGATCGTACAAAGCTTGGCTGGACAATTTACGGTCCCCAAGGCTGCGTCAACACCAAAACCTGGTTCACTGGTCACCATACTGCCATAGAAACAACAGACCTAGATTTGCAAGAACTTCTTCGAAAGCATTTTACGCTGGAAGAGTCTGCTTTGGATGTCAAGGTGCTGCCGGAGTCAGCAGAGGACCGTAGAGCCGGAGAGCTACTAGAACGAACCACTGTCCGGGTAGGTGAGCGCTTTGAGACTGGCTTTTCGTGGCGAAAGGATGAACCGCAACTTCCAGAAAGCTTTCCAATGGCACAGAAACGCATGAAGAGTTTGGAGCGGAAGTTGGCTAAAAATCCGACTCAAGCTGAAAAAGAAAATCATAAATGCTGCATGCAGACCGAAGTGTCAAAGAAATGGCAAGGCTAGTGGCTGTGGAAAAGGCCAGAGAGTCCACCTGCAAACTCACGCAGATGCGTCAATCTCCGAGGGAGGCCCCACCCCACCCATCGTGGGGGCAGGGAGGTCCAAGCGTGCGAGGCAGTCACCCCGGTGCCCCAAAGAAGCGGTTGATGTCGGACGGCCCCACGGGCCCGAGGACATATGCGAACGTGGTGTCGGGTAAAAGCGCTTGTTCCAGTTCATCGACGAGGATAACTTCAAGCGCCAAGGGGGCATCGGTTCCAATAGACACTTGCTGGCTCCGCCATAAGCAATTTTCGCCAAACTTTCATCCAAGACTCTATACCCAATCACAAATGAGTATCGCCGGTCTCAACCTCCCAGCCTTACGGTTGTTTACTGGCGTGGTTTGCACTGTCACTCTAACGCTTGCCCACATCCATAAAAATATCAAACATAGATGGCACTGTTGCTTTAATTTAAGGATGTACCTATATGAAAGGACGGAGGTTGCGAAATGTCAAACTTCGTGGTTTGGCACGATGTTTGTCCTCGAAATTTACACAGTTATGTATACATTCTCGGCCGCACTAAAGAATCTTTCTTTTCGGTTGTAACCTCAGACGAAAAAGTAGTGCGCGACGTGGATTAATTTTCACTGTTAAGGTGTTGCAACGTGGTGTAAAGTAAAAATTAAAATCTTATTGTTTCTTATTTGTGCGTTTTATTGAGAATTTCAGGCAGTGTTAGAACCCGTATTAAAATCAAAAGTAAGTGGTCGAAAAGTTGTTAATCGTTCAAGTAAAAACGGTTAGTTATGTGATAGAAGAAAATTATAACCTTAAATACTAAATTTGATTTTATGTTGTAGTTAAAATCGTTAAAAAGAAAACCAATAATGCCAAGTGGCAGGTCCACCACCAATTTTTACAAAATTTTTTATTCCATAATTTCATATTTTAGACAGGTTTATGAGAAACTACACAGCTTTATGACGTAGGACTACGTCTGTCTTTTCAATACTGGGGTACACGTTCGAATTGCGAAAATTTGGAGCATCACGAAAAATATATAGGTTTTGAACGTTAATAACTAAGTCATTTCACGATCGATTTACAAAATGTTTTCACCAATCGATCGGGACATTTTCTACGCTTCGATTCCAATATTTAAATCTATTGATTTATAACATTCAACTATTGAAATTAACGCAAATATAAGGTAATGTCTTATAATGTCGATTTTTTCAGAGTAAATTTACCAAATACACAGTACTTTTCTAGCACAGATTTCATATTTAAGTAACGAACGTCTCCTAGGCAGCCATGAATGTTATATAACGGGTACACCTTCGCATTTTGAATTAGTTTTTCGGTGGTCGTGGAGCTGTGCAGAGTAGGATCTGCAGTTGGATCGTAGCCGGCAGCAGCACTGGCAAGCAGTCGTTGCCCAGAGAGGCGTTGGTGCAGTTGGCTATTGTTGCCGATGCTCCCGTCAACCTCGCTGCGAGAAACATGGCTGCTGAAGCCTACGATTTGGCGGGAAAAAGCCGCCCGTGACAACGAGACAAGAATCAATCATCCCACGAGATGAACCAAGAAAGAAAGCCCAAGTTCAATCGCGAACTGTTTCTCCCCCGTCAACTAAATCCGTCCTTTTCAGGACGACCAAATTAGTTTGCCAACTAAAGAGTTCGTTTGGGTGAATTTTTCTCTTGTGCTGTTTGAAATTTCCATTACCGCGCCCCGGCTGAACATGGCATTGCTTTAAACGCCGCGTCCCGGAGTAAATGGCAAAGCGCGTTGAACAACCAATGAACCAACAGATCCATAACTATCTTCTACGCGTTAGAGATAGTGGCCATCGCGAACTACAACCGGGGCCGTATCATAATTAAGAGCCACCAAATGCTTTCTAAAGAGTGTACAATAGAATTTTCTTGGCCCTTTTCAGGACTGACTTAAATCAATTAGCGGATGGCCCTGACGTGTATGGGAATTCGATTGCTGCGTAGTCCTACGTCAACTTTGCGTACAACCCCATTGGGCTGTCCCTTATAGTTTTTCTGTCCTTTCTCTCCTCTTTCTTTCCTTTTTTTTTTTTCTTCTTCCTTTCTTCTTTTTCCATGTACAGAAAAGAAAGAAGGGAGAGAGAGAGAGAGAGAGAGAGAGAGAGAGAGAGAGAGAGAGAGAGACTCTGGGGCTGCGGGGCCCCCTCTCCTTCTCTTTTTTTCTTTATTCTCCCCCCACCTTTTTTTTTTTTGGGGGGGGGGGGGGGGGATATGTTTGACCAAAGTCTACGCTCCATAAAAAAATTCAAAAATTGGCTAGTAAGCATATTTTAATTTGCTTTGATATGAGACAAGCTTTAAAACGAATGAGTCGTTGAGAATGAGATGAAAGTTAATCCATTCCTTCGTTGTCCGCTTTTCTGGGCTGGAACACAGGCGATTCTTACTTGTATCCAGGCTCCATACCTAAGGGTGTAGAGTCTTTTCTTCCGTGAAAGCTTGTCTGTCGGTTGGAATGCAAACATTTTTGGCGCCGATACCATGGAGCCACGTTCCTGTGTACTACTGGTACTGGTGCTACCACCGCAGGCAAGGTTCGGTTGCGTTTCACACAGTATTACCTGGCGTTTCTTCTTGCCCACCGTCAGATATTTGCTGCCGTACCTCTGCTGTTTCTATACACCAGTCAATGACACCGTCGATTTCTGTGGGTCATTCGAAACACGAAGCATTACTTTGACCCGAAATTACAACCAACGATCCAATGGAAAATAGCTATATGATCCTGTTTGAGGCTTTACAACCAGTTCAGTTCAAGCACAGCTGCTTGTTAAGTATACTGGGTGGCGCAGCGCGACAGTGCAAACCAAACGTTAGCACACGCGACGAAACACTAAGACACTCGGTGTCATAACGTTGTCACCTTTCACACCGCGCGGTCACTTCCTATTCGCTTCCAATCCCTGACAAAATGGTTGCTGATAAACATAACATTGATGAACTTTGAGAACAGGAAGAAACGTCAAAGGGAGAAATGACAGCGTCTTTTCATCGGAACCATTTGCACAAGCGCACTTGAAAACCACAGCTTCCACGAGTTACAGTTCATATTTATAGTTCACAATACTTCAATGCGCTTTACTCCATTTTCGATAACAAATTTACAGGTTTACAAATCACTCGCGAAAAACATCCAAAATTGTAGGCGAACTTTTAACGAGCACGAAATGCACTCCGGAGGAAAATAAACGTCTTCTCCGCTCAATAGCACAGCCTACTTTTCGGGAAACTGCAGGAAGGGCAAAGAAACCCTCAAATTAGAAAGCTTACCGTAAGTAGCTGAGAGTTTAAAATTGCTGCTGATTTCTAATTAGTACGTTGTTGTAGGATACGGTGTTCTTTTTAGTTGAGAAGTTTTTTTGGACAGAATTTTTAGAAGGAAACAAAGTTTGTGAGTTTTATAACTAATTCGCAATGTAAGCGACTAAATTATATATATTTCTAGTTTTGAGTTTGTTGACTACTTACTTCAGGAAGCGTTTTCAATGATGTCCCGAACTCCTCCATCTAACACCTGGAATCCATATGAGCGATGTATTCGGTGGTGCCTTCCACTGAATACTTGGGCTCCTAGGATTCCTTGTGTTGTCCGATTCTAGTTCGGCCACTACGCTGGCTGAATCCGTAAAGACGGCAATCGGTCAGTCGGCTGGTGTTGTTGCAGCTGTCAGAGCCGCTGCTGCCTCTGCAGAGAAAATGTTGCACTGGTCTGGGAGGCGATGGCAGGTGACCAAAACTGGCCCTGAGGCACTCGTCTTATTCCGAAGTCTGTAAACCGCAGTCGAGTTAGGTCTTTTTTACCCGTAACGCTGGTAGATCACCTCTGCGTGGTGGTATAAGAAATACCACCGAACCCTAGTCCGAATTAGTTCAAACTCGAGAACATATTTGTTTTTTTTTGTAGTTAAAGAAACATATTTTAGTCCTTATTACATTTTATGTCTTGTGAAAAGTGACAATACTCGGATTGTGCCACCGAGAATGAGCTTGGAATAAGACAAACATGGTTAGTCTTCATTTATGTGAATTCTCGTTATCTGTTTGATGTTCTATAGTTTGAATTGGTTATGACTAGGGTTCTGATGCATGGTCAGTATTGGAGTCATTGTTTGTTTTCTTTGCAATAAATTGACTGATAAAGTGGCGGGTCTTTGAAGAGTACTTTCACTCCTCAAAGGATTTAAATAACGGAAACTTTCAATAAAAGTCGATTCATTCAACAAAACAAACAATGACAACTGCAACAACACCGAATACTCCTTCATTTCTGAATAGTGATGAAGTAACTTGACATGCACTAAACAAAGGATACGGGATATACTACAATAGATCAAATTACTGGTCGCAGTGGTTTAAGTCCCGAACAGAGGAAAAAAAAGCCTATTTTTCAAATAATAAGTTATTTCTATTCTATTTTTATTTGCTCGCGGAACCTGGTGAAAGCTTGAAAAACCAACGAACGAAGTGCCTGTTAAAACTTTCCTAGTGTTTCCATCACAATTATTCTACTAATACACTCGTTAAAGTATTTTATAAAAAGTTTTTTTTTTTTTTTTTTGAGTAAAGCTGTGGCTGATACTCAGCCGTGACCAATGCCTTTTTACATATTTGATTAAAATGTTGGAATGTGACACTTCTTTTCTCAGGGTGAAACAACGTTAAGTCTCATGTTTCAGAATCGGAAAATTCCAAGAATTTTCACAGTATTCTGAATCTGGATTCAACAGAAATGGCCTAAGTCGGCACTCTTTTCAAAAATCATTCTCCCATGTCAAAAACAAAGACACACTCACACTCCAGAAATATTTCGCGAACATTCCAGCACCAACCGGTTCTAGGAAACACAAAGCCCAAATAAAACCACCAAATTTACTGCCCATCTCGAGTGTCTGTTTACCAGAACGATAATAATTTTATGAACCGAAATAGTTTGCGGTTTGTGCTTTCACTTTCGGAGGAGCAGAGCGGCACCAACTGCCATCCCATGTCCTCTAGGAACCCCCGGAGAAAGACAACGTGATAATGAGTGTAATTTGGTCGTCGCTGAAGTCAGTTTCGAAAGTGTAGCTGAAATGCCATTGCGAAGAGCGAGGGAAACGAGGAACGGAAAGCGGACATTTACGTGACTGTCATTATTTTAAGCCATCCCTGGATGCTAGCTGGTCTGTGATTCTGTGCCAAGCGCACCTTGCCCCGCCAAGGACGTCCACCGAACCACCCAGAAAAGCTTCCGGGAAGAATTTATAGTTATTTTTATTGTCAGCCATTTCGTAAATGTGCGTTTATACTGTTTTGCTCATTACTCTATCTATGCTGGAATGGAATCGGTTTGCAGTGCGGACGATGTCGTCGTCGTCGTCGTTGGCCAGAGATAGACAAAAGTTGTGAATTGCGTCACTTTAGCTGCAGCAAAATCAGCACCACCAAGTCGCCACAAAGTTGAACCGATGCAATACACACCATCAGCAGCAGGCAAAAAAGGCATTTTACAGATTGCGGTGGCAAGTGTGAGATTTCCTCAGTATGAAGACTTTAAAACGAATGTGCTTCATTATTGCGGTGTATGCGAATCGTTACGATAATGGCTACTGTGATTGTAGCGATGGTGTCAAACTTTTCACTGGTTGCTTGGATGTTTGAACAACAGTATCGGTTTTTCTAAATTTTTGAAAATGTGATGATTGTGGTTGTCAAACTTATAACATGTAACATAAAGAACATCTTCTTGACCCCTATCTAGAAATGTTGTTATATAAGAGTTTTAAGGATGAAACAAAACTGTAGCATACTCAAGTATGATCGATCCAAAAACCTGAGACATGTATCTTTCTGAAATATCCAATCTAACCTTCATCATTAACAAGTCTAAGAAAAGATCCCACGCATAGAATAGGACACTTGTGCTTCTTATATTCAAAAGTCATGTTTTGCAATAGAATACATTTCGCTTGTCATCAAGTTACACAAGAGCATTCAACCTCACCGAAAATCAAAACAGACCTACTTACTAATTTATTGCCATCACATGTTTTCATAATCGTTGAAAATAACATCCTTCTAGGTTTTGCCACTTGAAAGCAAAACACACAAAACAAAAGCTCAAATTACTGACCGATACCTACCAGGCAGTTCAGTACTCGATTGACACAAATTATACGTTATGCATTGTCATCGATATGCACAACCAAACCAAAGAGGTTCATGTCGATTGTATTGGTGTCGCATCTTTTTCAAACATACTTTGTCGAATAGTCAAATGCAAGCCGATTGGTTAATCGAAATCCACGAAGTAACTACAAGTACCTCCCACTAATAAAATATCGTGTAGACAACGAAATTCTGTGTAGACTTAAGCTTCCCTGTAATAAGTTTTCTAAGAGAAATAGATTCTTACTTGACACTTCAAAAGAAGAACACATCGGAGTTGTAAAGAACACATATAAAGGGTGATACGGTCAAAATTTGGTCAAGGGAAAACGCGTGTAAATCGGTGAAATCGTTTATTTAAAAAATCAAATTAAATTTCTTTTTCAAGTTCAATTAGTATAAAATTCAGGAAAAATATTCAGTTAGGCTTCCGCTTTTCCAGATCCGAATTGCCGGGCCTTACGCTTGACCCCTGCCATCAGATTTTGTACAGCCACCTTGTCCACCTTCTTCGCCGCAGAAAGCCAGTTTGCCTTGAACTGCTGCTCGTCCTTAGCAGTTTTTTTGGTCTTCTTTAGGTTCCGCTTGACAATAGCCCAGTATTTCTCAATTGGGCGGAGCTCTGGCGTGTTGGGAGGGTTCTTGTCCTTGGGAACCACCTGCACGTTGTTGGCGGCGTACCACTCCATGGCCTTTTTACCGTAATGGCAAGATGCCAAATCCGGCCAAAACAGTACGGAACAACCGTGTTTCTTCAGGAAAGGCAGCAGACGTTTATTCAAACACTCTTTCACGTAAATTTCTTGGTTGACAGTCCCGGAAGCTATGAAAATGCTGCTTTTCAAGCCACAGGTACAGATGGCTTGCCAAACCAGATATTTCTTTGCGAACTTTGACAGTTTCGTGTGCTTGAAAATATCTGCTACCTTTCCCCTTCCTTTTGCCGTATAAAACTCCTGTCCCGGAAGCTGCTTGTAGTCGGCTTTGACGTAGGTATCGTCGTCCATTACCACGCAGTCAAACTTCGTCAGCATCGTCGTGTACAGCCTCCGGGATCGCGCTTTGGCCGTCGTATTTTGTTTATCATCGCGATTTGGAGTCACTACCTTCTTGTAAGTCGATAGTCCGGCTCGTTTTTTGGCTCGATGCACGGTTGTAGACGATACACCCAGCTTATTTGCGGCATCTCGGAGAGATAGGTTAGGGTTTCGCTTGAAACTACCGGCAACTCTCTTTGTCGTCTCAGCGGCTTCCGGTTTTCGATTTCCCCCCGATCCAGACTTCCTGGCTGTCGACAAACGTTCCCCAAACACTTTAATTACATTTGTAACGGTTGATTTGGCAACTTTTAGCGATTTTGCCAACTTTGCGTGCGAGTAGCTCGGATTTGCGCGATGCGCGAGCAAAATTTTGATACGCTGCTCTCCTTGCTTGGACGGCATTTTGACAACTGAAGAGTGAATTCCAAAATCAAAATAGGAGCAACATTCTACACACACACACCTTCAAAATGAGGGGTGTTCAGGTTTTTTAAATGCAAAATTGAAAGAAATACGTCAAGTTGATATTGACCAAATTTTGACCGTATCGCCCTTTATTGTACAAAAAAAAGCTGACAGGATGTTGTTGAAAAACGTTAGCGTTTTATACGTTACACATGAGGTTTTCTAGCATACATTTTGGCTTATGACTTGTATATGACCAAAACAGCGCAATAAATCCATGTTTTTAAAACATTTCAAAGGTCGAACAAAATATTATAGAGATGAAGTGAGTAGCATCACAATAACAGGAAGGCTATAATTAAATTATAAAAATGCATGCAAAAATGCATGAACATTTCCAACCAATTCCAGACGCGTCTCTATCAGCACACTTGTTGCAAATCAGTGGAGCCACCTCAAACGGCTGGAACAGCAGCTTAGGACTTCAAATGCTACCCTTGCCACGCTGACTCGATCGTAATCCAATATCTGAGGAATGTTCCAGCGAAGACGATGACAGTTACATATTTTTGCAACGATTGCAGCACGTGGAGCGGACGGCGACGTCGATGATGATGTTGATGATTGTTCTGTAGAATGCAACTCTTGTCATATCAGCAATTTAATGTTAGATTGTACTCATGCTTGAAAAATAAATTCATTATTGACTGGTCTCAACCAGTGCGGTTCGTAGTTTAGGATTCCTTTTAAAAACTCAATCCATAATCCCGGCCACTTAACTGGCACAGTCGGTAGGATCGGTTTAGTGCATCGAAGGTTTAGTGATTTAGATTCGCAATAGCATCGACAACGGAACATTGTCGATTTGTAACGGACTCCAGGCCTTCGTCACAGCAGCAGATTACAGACATCGCTCCTCATCCCTTTGCGACGGATTATCGCAACTTTCTTCCCCACACCAATCGCCGCGAAGGCTTATCACGAAAAATGGTACCGCATCATCATAAAAAATCGTAAGTAATTTTTTTTTTTATTATTAACAATAAAAGGAAAGGATAATTGCTTTCTTGATAAAAAATAAGAGCATTCCCAAGTAACAATTTGAGTTTTATTCCAGCCGTATAGCACTCTTCCCGGCTTTGTTGTTAAAACAAAACTGTTCTGTCTACCAATACCTCCTCTATGCTTCTTTAAAGCCGAAATTTGTACAAAATGGCCCACTCTATAGACGGTTGTGAAAACAAGTTAATAAAACCTTTATAAGAACATAAAGATTTTGAAAATGTTCTAGTGAAAGATGTTATGACCACTTGAGAACCTTCATAAAACCTATTGGCTGCCATGAAAACCAGAATGCGGCCAAATGACCACAGCTGTCAAACTTCATTGAGAATCGAGGTTGTTTTTTGTTGTTTTGCTTTGTTCGATTCTCTGCTCTTCTGATCAATTTAGCAGTAAAAAAAAAGGTCTAGTGTTGCGGAAAATTTTGTTTGATAGCAAAATATCCAAAACAAATTGTGTTTTTTACAGCGTATAATACTCCGAATTATATGCGCATTTATTTGTATGGTGAATATTGGCACGATAAGAGCCGAAAATTAATGCGCCTCGGAAATTATGCGAATTTACATCAACATAAATTAAATTAAAACAAATATATTCGATAAATTAATCATGAATTTCTTGAAAAGTGCTTGGAATTGGATGAGATTATCTAAAAGAATGCCAAAATTAGTCTCCAATCTACAGTTTATTTGCATACCATTGAAAATTTGATGCAAATATTTTTCCACAAAACACACAAAAATGATCACCAAAAATTCATTTCAAGTCGAATACTTCTCAAATTTTCAGGGATTAAATAACTATATATAAGCTATGTTTTGGCATAATTTATTTATTGAATTTTCTCCCCAAGCGGAATGCTCGTACATTTCTCTTAACACTGCTCATGAGATCTTGGGCGAGGCTTTGTCCATCTTTCTTACACAATTTCTCCCAGTTTTTCTTCAAAGCTTCGTCGGTTTTGAATGTTTTTCCGCTTTTCTTCAACTTCTTCTTCATTATCGCCCAAAACTTTTCGGTCGGACGAAGTTCTGGTGTATTTGGCCTCCTTCGGGACCACATTAACGCCCTTCGCTTCGCACCAATCCATTTCAGGCTTGGCGTAATGGCCCGAAGCGAGATCCGGCCAGAACAGCGTGGGACCACGGTGAGAGCGGAGGAAGGGCAGCAAGCGCTTCTGCAAGCATTCCTCTCGATAAATCTGCCCGTTTATGGTGCCGGTTGTAACGAACGGCTTGCTGTACCGTCCGCACTCGCAGATCGTCTGCCACAACAGGTACTTCTTCGCGAATTTGTCCATCTTTCTTTTCCGGAACTTTTCCGGAACCTCCATGCGGGACGTACCGACAAAAAAAACTCGAGGCTGGGGATTTGTTTGGTGTCCGCCTTGATACATGTCCCGTCGTCCATGACGAGATAGCCTGGCTTGACCAGCCACTCATGGTACAGCTTCCGCGCACGCAATTTGGCCACCGTGTTTTGCTTGTCAGTCCGGTTTGTCGCCTTCCTGACCTTAAAAACACGTAGCCCAGCCCGCTGCATGGTCTGCTGGACGAACCACTTCGACGAATTGACCTTTTTGGCCACGTCTCGGGTATACGCTGTTCTTCTAGCTGAGCGATAAGCTGCTAGATTTTTCTGGTTATTTCTTCACTCATTTTTCTAGTTAGCATTCATTTTTCACTTAATTAATTCACTTTCACTGCTAGGATTAGATTTCTATGTCCATTATGTTTATTTATCGGTTGCAATGGTTTGTGTTAGTTCACTTGTCACTTGTGATACTAAGATAGTCACTTACGGAGACCGGGCTTCCTTTTCTTAATAAGTATGGTTTATTGGGTATGGAACGAGATAACCCAAGTAACATTGATAACACCATCCTGCTTTATTAAGTTTTATTCAAGTTTTATGAAAGCCACTTGAAATCAATTTGGTTTTATTATGGCACCAAGATGTGCCAATAGGTTTCATATTTTAGTCAGGTTTATGAGAACCTACACAGTTTGTTTACAACGATCTTAAAACCTTATTTCTCAAATTTCTTTTACTCCTATCAAAGGTTTTATTTAGACTTTATGAACTCGTAAAATGCTGTATTGAAATGCCGTTTTAGGACTCATTGATATTATCTTATTATGGTCAGTAGAAAAAGCATTTAAAAACCATTTTGCCAACAGTAAATGCATTAAACGGCAAATTGGCATTGAAGGAAGTCACCATAAGACCAAATAGTTTTATAATAGTCATTGCGAAGAATAATGGGCTTTATGGCCAAACTGTGACTTTTTTACCAATCGCCATATTGAAATAAAGATTGGACTCGAAAAAAGTACGACACTTTGTTTTGGGTGTAACTTTTTATCGCGTGGGTAAAAATTAATGAAATTTTGGGTTATACTAATTTAGAGTGCTATGTTTATGTATGCAAAATTTATAGAATTTTTTTTAATTTTATTTTATCTGTCAAGTAGTTTTCAAGATGCATTCGAAACAAGATGAGCTACGTCAGCAAATCTTGGGCGCGGTGATCGATAATCCTGTTCAGTCACTCAGATGGAAGAGAACATCAAAATTAAAATAATTTTGGCTGTTCAAACCATCAGTGGCAGCGTGGCGTCTGCTTTGATTTTTTAATCTCTCGTGAAGCTGATTTCAAGGATTCCGTAGAAACAGCTGAGTTCGTGCAAGTGTTTAACGATGTATTTGACATTTTGAGTAGCATGAAAAGTGATGCTCAGAATTTAAAAAAAAAACCACTTCGCGAGGATAACATTCAGGATACTCGGAAAGCATTTACACTTGCAGAAGGTTACATCAGAAGTATAAAGTTGATTGATGGCACACCGATTTTGAAATCTATGTATAAGACTGGTTTCCTTGTGGCCATGGACACATTTCATTGTCTTTACGCAGAGTACTGTGAGAGAAATAAAACCATGTCAACTATATACACGTACCGTTTTAGCCAAGACCACCTGGAGATGTTCTTCGGAGCAATTAGAGGCAAATAACAATCCAAATGCTGGCCAATTCCGAGCAAGCTAAACAAGGATGCTGAACCAAATCGAAATAAGCAGTTCGTCGTATGGTAATTGTACTGATTTCAATACTACACCACTTCTACAATTCTGCACTCAAAAAAATCGACACGTTGTTTCCACGTGAAATGCACGTAATTTTCGTTCACTGCCAAAACCAGTAGTACACACGTGGAATTCACGTAAGAGCTACATGATGTCCACGTAAATCCACATTCTACGTGAAAATCACGTAAATCTAAATCACGTAAATCACTGACACGTAAAGTTCACCTGATTTTACTGAAGAAGATTTGGTTACGTGTTCAGGTGAATTTTCACGTGGAAACAAGGTGTCGATTTTCATTGAGTGTGTGATATCGTACATAATACGTGTGACACGGATTCAATTGAACCCCTTCAAGAAATTGCTAGTTCAGAAATGGAGGAGGAATGGGAACTTTTTCGCAATTACGATATCACTAATTTTGCTATCAAAAAAACAATTGAAAAACTTGGCAAGAAAATTGCTCCCAGTATTTTTTGCGAGCAATGCATTGAAGTGATTTCATATGCTGACACACTCTTTTCAATTTGCAAGGCAGCTGTGCGTGAGTTTAGGGTAAGTATGGGATAAGATCATCATAGTGTTCGTAGATAAAACTTCATAACAGTTCTTTCAGACACTTGTTGGAACCGATAAGAACGCGAATGTAGGACTGCATTTCGCCAACATGGTCATTAAATCCATTTCACGGAGCGCTGCAAATTTGGATTTCCTTTCGCGGTGTGACGACGACCATTAGCTCCGATTGCTTAAACTGGTTTTACAAGATTATCTCCACAACAGAACTGCAGTTTATTCAAAGCAGATAATCCCATTCCAGCCATCAAATCGTCAGAGGCTCACTAAAATAATTATTTTTGAAGGACACTAAGTAATGAATAGAAACCTGTATTCATGCATAACTGTTATATGTTAAATACAATAAAACATCTTCCGGTTTGTCATCATCGTGCTGTACTGTTTGCCATGAACATTTTGCCCAGTCATCTTATGCTGGAACTAAAAAACAGAAAGTTGCAATTATTAGCAGCAAAATACCTCATCTCCAACAAGGCCTCTAAAGGATTTTTTGCAAAAAAACTTACCTAACTTTAGCTTTGAAAACATCTGTGTGCTGGAGCGCCAAAATATTCGTATTAATCGCATAAATTTTAATGTTTCGCCAGTCTTACAAAAGTTTTTTTTTTTTTTTAATTACCACCACCAACCCCAAAAAAACCCACACCCCCCCCCCCCCACCACACAGACACCCGCCCCCCGGCCCAAACCAATTTGGGCCCCGGCACGCCCCCCCCCTGTAATCCCCATAGTTTTGAATAAGGGATGGCAAAGGGCTGGGATGGATCGAATATGGTTTTAGCATAGTATTTATGCTTTTTAGTATATTTGTTTTTCTCCGTGCACATATCATTGTCCGCCTCAAAACTTCAACCGACCACAGCAAGCCATGATCCCTTGCCCACTTTCGCAACTTAAACAAAACCAACCATGATCTTAAAGAACGGCTAGCTCACCCGGGAAACGAGCCAGTACCTCTACTATAGTGTCACCCCCTCGGGCCAGAAGATTCCGGAAGACAAAGTTGTTTACGCAAACTGAATAGATGAGGGCATTAGCTGCCGGCACCTAACTGAACCGCTTCCATTGCATAATTCTCTCGCTGCACCGACTTGCCTCCAGTTTCGAGAGTAAATATCAGCTGGTCAGCAAATTCGCCTCCGACCACGGAAGGCTGAAAAGTTACCGAATTAGAAATCAGAAAAGAATTTACTGCCCACCTCCAGATTGGGGGATGAATAAATTCTGGGGAAAGTTTGCAGCCAGGCAAAACTTGTACCATCCTTGGAAGTGGTTTCTAAACATAAGGCAGCGCTCCCGGTAGTGAGCTAAAAAGTTGGAGCAAGCTCTTTGCTACAACGCTAACTGAAATGGACTTGGATTCCTTTCAGCTTAATTTAATTGGAGATCTTTTCCCATCCATTGAATTTCGGACGACTCCTGTTTTCATCAATATCCGCTGCACCCAGAAAGTAATTTCCCACAAAAGCAACATTGGCATTATCATAATCTTCTCAATGGTGACAAGAGACACTAAAGCCAGTCTACCATGGAGTTCTTATCCTCAGCCATGTGTACACATACTTTTATGCGCAACCGGCAGATTAAAACTTCCATCCATCACTCACTACACGGATGGCTGTTCACTTCATGGTCCTTTTCTATGCAGCGCCAGGGAAAGAACTACTCCTGCTCCTGAGTAGGTTAGGTGCTGGTTTTGATGCAACGGAAGCACTATGCTGAAGGATAAACAGCTTGTCCTTGCGGGAGCTTGCATTATCCATCCGTTTACGAGCTTTTTTACTCTCTCTCCCCCGTCTAGATCCAGGCGGTAAATGAGATCAAAGATGTTTATGTTTTTCCATGTTGATGTGTGTACTTTATGCCGTAATTAATTTTCAAGAACCTGACGTTTACAACCCTGTTTTTCCCATTAACTGAAACGCAAGAGTAGGCATTGCATTGAAATGAGAAACGATTCGAACCTGGCTGCCATGGCAAAGGGTATCCTGATAACAAGCAAACAGTAAATTGGAAATCAGCATAAAAATCGTAAAACCTTTTTAACTTGACCCATTTCCACTTCAATTTATTCACTGACGGAGAATATTATCCCTTTCAGGCCATTTTTCTCCAACCATAGAGAGAGGATGCAAAAACACCGAAGCTCTTCCTAAATAATCACCGACCGAGGAAGGAAGCCGAAGATTATGGCATTTCCCCCGGCTCTCCACGGAAATGATGAAAGACGAGCAGGAGAGTGAAATTATTTGCATAGATGCTGCTCGTCCTCCGACTGCGACGCCGGCGACGAGGGCGAGAAAAGGTTTTCCCGTGCATTCGAACGAAAGCATTCAAACACTAATCAGCCAGTTGATCCCCTTTTTGCCGTTCCGTTGCTCTTCGGTCTAGATCAAATGGACCTTTCGGGGATTAGGTGCGGGTGAAATTCAAAGGAAAAAAGGAGAATAGCTCTTGTTTCAGTACATTCCTTTTGTGTCCCGGTTCGGATAAAGGTTGGCAATAATTTATCACAGCATTATCAGGTGAAAATTGATTCCCGTTGTAGACGCTGGGTTCCACCACTCGGCTTTCTTGTTTATTTGCTCTGCATGAGTTGCTTTCATGGGTTGCTTCGAACGAACCTAAAGCAATAAAAATCTTGGTGTAATTTTAGAAAATCCAGTTAACGTGTTACGAGATAGAAGCCAGATAGCTGGCGAAGTTTGCTGAGTACAAATCTCAGGTATTAAAGGGCATTAATGTGTGATATTCTCGACTCACGTTTGCTACTTGGCAACTCTGTAGAGTTGGCCGGTTGAGCTCTATTTGTTTTTTATGTTTATGAGATTTTTTTCGCAGTGCATGGCTCATTTATTAACAACAGTTGGGTTTATTTCCAATGCAAATTTTCGTGCAACAAAAGTGCAATTGCTAATTCAGAAAAAAAATTAGCGTATGACAACCGAAACCTAGGAAGAGCTTTCAAGCTACTCCTGAGAACTGTCCTACCACTAGGGGCAAGACACTGAGCAATCCTGAGTAACTCTGAGCTATTATGAACATCTCTTATGCACTGGATTCATATTGTGATATTGAACATTCCTACCTTTTGTAAACCTTGGTTTTGACAGTGAAATTGCATTATCAAAACAAGAAAGTTTTGTCGTAAAGGGTTACCGTACGAATGTTGTGGTTATCCTCACCCGCTAGTCATTAAAATTAATATGTAATTAATAATAATTTTAGTAGATCGTGTTGCGTTGTTTTAGCTTCGATGGAACTTGTCTTGGTCCCCCAGCCCAGCACAGCTCATTTCCAGCCTCATCAACTATCCACCTGAAGCCGACCACCCCGTATGAAAATCAATTAGACGCAACTTCATCAGTGAACACCCCCCACTCCCACCCCCCTCCCCCCTCTAAGTATGCAACTTGAAACGATACCACCTACAGAACTTCCGCTTCTGGACTCCGAATCAGTGTCCGCATACCTACGCAATCTTCGGATGTTTGTTATGTTCCCTCAAATTGAATATGCGGCACACTGCATCAGTAATGCTTACCACAGTCGAAGCCAATGTCGAATGGGTTGGGTCAATCAATCCGTACAATGGAAATATGTGGCATTTATCGACTGCCGAACAGATCACCTCCAAAAAGAAACCAAGCCGGGTCGACCAATCGCAAAACTGGAGTTTTCAATATTTGCGGTTGGTCGATCTAGCTTGGTTTCTTTTTAGAGATGATTCGCTCGGCAGTCAATAAATACCACATATTCTGTCTGTGAGGACCACTCTAGCGACCCTCCAACAGAGCTCATCAGCAGCAGTACGGCAGACGGCTGCCTCTTGAATCTTCTTTGTTCTATCGATTGCCCGACTATCGACTACAGGAAATATCACCACTCTCCTTCTCGATCGGTCAATCATGACGTCATCGATGTAGTCTAATCGTCGGATAGAGCAGCAGGGTAAATGCACCCTTCTTTCTTAATTTCGTTTCGACGACACTTAAATTCAGAAACTTAAGACCCGTCAAAACTATACAATCTTGAAGAAACTTAAGACCCGTCAAACCATCCGGCAAGCGCTAACCAGAAGGTTAATACTCCTGATTGCATCTAAGAAGCGTTTTTCCAGAGTTTAAGGAGCATTTCCACAAAAAGAATGATGCATTTACCCTTTGCTGTCAGATAGTAGTAAGGAGCACGGCTGAGCGGGAGAATGAGATGACCGTGAGTGCAGATATTAAATTCTCAGGCAATTCGGGTGTGGAATTTATATGTATATTGGGCTAATGTTTAGTTAGTTTTTTGTAGTACGTTGTAGTGTATGGTCCTTCGCTACCGTTTAGAAATAAGAAGAATAAATGTTGTGGAAGAGTGTCCGTTGTTTTTTGCTAAGAAGTGTGTTTGATTGTACCATTCACTTGAAGAAGCCCCATCCAGCCTTCAATCATCCCCGAACTATTAGCCGCTGCGAGGAACTAGAAAACGGTCCAACATATTCCATCTGTTATTCGTCTTCCTACAAGAAAAATAATGAAACAATATCAAACAATCTACTGACCACAATCGGGACCCAATTCCTCTTTCATATACTACGACCTCTCTTGAGAGCTTCTTACGATACGATAATAAATAATTTTCCCAGACTGTAAACATACTGTTGTCATTTGTTGCTACGGTTGCCAACGTCACCACCGTCACATTCAAGCCTGTGCTGCCAGAATACTTCAAATCGAGTTATAAATTATACAAGTTTATTGAAGCTGATGCATTCTGAGCAAACGTGAGTTTTTTTTTTTCGTTTTTGCACACATTTTTTGGCATTCCAACCACTCTACATCTTGGGGGAGAAGAAAATCATAGAATGTGTAAATTTGATGAATCCTGAGTAACTTTGAAGAAAAAAGTTACTCATAAGTAAACTGTCTTGCCCCTTGTCCTACCTCTATACCAAAACTGACAACTGTATACAGTTGGTGTGGGAGATAGCAACGAGTAAGGAACTAGCAAGCCATGACAAATTGTGAAACGTTTCTATGTAAAAAGTATAAACAAGTTTTGACGTAGGACGTATGTGTTTTCAATACTGCACGGCAAATAATCCACGCATATTTATTGGCAAAAATCCATGTAAGATTCCACATAATCTTCATTTATTCACACATAAACAGAACTTTCAGAGAAACACTAATGAAGTTTATGTGGCCACACATAGTGGTTATGTGTACACATGAGAGGTATGTGTGGTTACTAATAGATATCATTTGTAGATAATATTGCAAAAAATCATGTGTGGGACACATAGATATTATCATTTATTTTTTTATCAGTGTGGGGTGCACGCAGGGATGCCATATTTACAAACGTAGCTGTAGATTTACAGACTTTCGATTTAAGCCGAATTATCATTTAAGTTGCAGACTTTTACAGACATTTGAAATATATTTTCAAATTTCAAATGAAGTATTTGGGTGCACTGAAACTGTTTTCATATGACGACTTAGGTTGGTGCTGACCTTTACCACCGCTCTGCTCTGATGCTGCCGTACTTTTTATATTGCTCACTCTCATTGGAAACATGAAAACAAGAACCAATGGCATTTTTCCTGTGAGAGCAAGTAGAAAAGTTACGATTAAGAAATACTGTTTTCTGCCGTCACCAACAAAGAAAGAGTGAGAAAGTGCGACCACGAACATCCAGATGTTTTGTTTTTAGCGTTAAAAGTGAGATGCGAAGCAGTCATTTTATACCAGTTCAAATATTGGCGTGAAAATATTAAGAAAATCAAAGTAAAAGTATTTACCCAACAACATAACAAACTATAAGTACAAACAAATAAGAAGAAGTAGGATGGGTTGTTTTTTCTTAAACAGAAAAAAAATTACCTAAATATTTTTTTCCCACACGGGTTTTTGACCAACTGTTTTTTTTGGGTAAAAGGATCAGGTAAGCTATTATTTCGACAAAGATTTTTCATTAGGGCTTAACTGACAAACGTAAACAATGGCTTCTTCCGAAAATTTCTCGTGGCACAAAGGCTACCCATGTAAGCCTCCAATTCTATCGGATACGTGAACTCTTTTTCTTCGCAAAGACCGTGGTGAAACGAAAACCAAATAAAATTTGACAACCCTCAATAAAAAAATTTATTGATTAATAATTTATTAAATTTTTGAAAATAAATAAACCAATTTTCCAAGCCCTATTGGTAAAAATCAAATCGACACTCACCCTAAACGTCTATCTAAACCGTACCGAGTCGGTCTACCGCGCCTCCGCCACCATTGACATTTCTCGATACCGCTGCCGCTGGTCAAAATCGAAACTCCACTCCATTCTCGATATTAACCGAATCCGTGGGTCCGAGTAACTCAACTCATCCTCCCTCAACGTGTATCGACACCGCTGGTCCACCATCGATTTCGCCATCAAACTTTTCTTGTGATCACCGGGGTCAAGTAACATGTTCTCGTAAGTCAAAATTCAAAGTAAGGTAAGGAACTGACTCTGCCTCCCGGTACCGTATTTCAAGCATGGGGTTTTTCTCAATGTAATTAAATTTACCCAAAAGGTGCTCCATTATGTGAAGCATCTTTCTGCAAAAAAAAAAAGTGTTGTATAAGGTCTGTACCCGCAATAATCCGGACACCTCAAAACATGAATAAAACATAAATTTCGCTTTATATTTCCGTCGTAGTTGGTTATTTCAGATTCATAGGATGTGTTTCAACAATTCGTGAAGACAAAACATAGTTATTCGGTATTTGCATAAAATTTTCGAGCTTTGCGCTTAACTCCGTCCATTAGGGTTTGTACAGACTCTTCAGAAATCGTAGAAGCCGTCTTTGTCCAAATTTGCTGGAAGTGTTTGATGTCTTTGATTCCTTGCTTCTTTCCAGAAAGCTTCCGCTTCATCAGAGCCCAATATCTCTCGATTGGTCGTAGCTCTGGGCAATTTGGCGGGTTTGAGGTTTTTGGTACAATGTTCACTTGATTTGCTTGGTACCACTCCATCACAGTTTTAGCATAGTGGCATGATGCCAAATCGTGACTTTTGATGAAGGGTGCAATCGCTTCTGCAGACACTCCTTCTGATAGATCTCCTTGTTGATTGTGCCTGTAGTGACGAAAGATTTACTCTTTTTGCCACACGTGCAAATTGCTTGCCACACAAGGTATTTTTGGGAAATTTCGATGCCTTCTTCGTTCTGAAATGCTCAGCTGTAGCATTTCTGGCCATAGCAGAATAAAAAGCCAGCCCTGGAAGCTGCTTGAAAACCTCCAGGACATAAGTTTCATCGTCCATAACAACGTATGAAAATTTCGTCAAATATTCGCAGTACAAACGTCGAGCCCGTGAATTTGCTGCCAAGTTCTGTTTGTCGTTGCGATTTGGAACTGTTTTTACTTTATACGACTTTAGTTCCAAACGTTGTTTTGATTTGTGGACAACGAGCCACCGTTCGAATGGAGAGACTTGGGTTTTTCGTTAGTATCCTTTTCACCTTTCGGTCCATGACAGGATCAGCGCGTCCAATGTTTTTGTTACTTCTCGGTTTCCTCTCCACCGTCAAACGTTCCGAAAATGATTTGAGCAAATCGTGAACAGTGGATTTAGGCAAATCCAATGTTTTTGCAAGGTCCCGTATTGACAAGTCAGGATTTGCCGTACGCCCGTACAAAATTCGCTTGCGCACTTGTTTTTCTTTCGTCGCCATCTTGAATACTAAACATGAAGTGTTAACATCAATCATAGTCTTTTTCATCATAGACCCTCAGCTATACCACAGTGAAATTTTTCATTCCTACGTGCAATATTTCAAAAGTTACAATGATTTGAAGGTGTCCGGATTAATGTGGATACAGAAATTAGCTATTGAAAATCAAACAATATAATGATGTCTTATAATGCCGATTTTTCATAGTAAATTTACTAAATGCACAGTACTTTCCTATCACAGACTACAAATGTAAGTAAGGAACGTCTCATATCGATATTTAAAGGGGACACCTTCGGGTTTGCTTCAACGATCATCATTCCAGTTCGAACAAGCGAAACGAACGGTCGTGTTTTTCGGACCCTAACGCTCGTCTATTAGCGAGCAATCAATTTTCCGTGCTCCCGGTACAGGAGGTGCCAAAGAAGATAAAGGTCAAAGGACATTGCTGCACTCAGGACCGAGCTTGCAGTCATCCAAATTCACCCGTTGTACAAGCTGTGCAGTACTGGCACATACATTATGTGCTCGACAGAGGCTGACTACCGTGTTGTTGGCGCTCACCTAGTCGCTAAGCAATACAAGTTCTACACTCACGACGCATCCGGAAGCAAGCCGCTGAAGGTGATTCTGCGTGACCTTCCGGAACTCACTCCGGAGGCAATCTTCGCCGAGCTGCAAGCGGTGGCAATGAAGCCTCAGCATGTGTTGGGGAGTCTCCCAACCACTATCTCTGGTTTTCCACTGCCCGGTGAACGTATCTTCCCGTCTATAGTTTTGTCATCAAATGACCCTTCTTCACACAAAGTACATCACATTCTATCCAATAAAATCAACAACACTACATTTATTATTCTCTAGAACACTGTAATACATTTATTCTTAAAACTAAACATAAATTTCTCGGAGTTAACCTCCGGATCGACCGATCGCTACGTTTGAAATATTGCACACTGACCTACTGACCTAGTATTGGATTGTTAACTTTCTAATCTTATTTTCTATTTCCTACTCTATCCCGACAAACTCTCTCCCACTCTCCGCGTTCCCCACAGGTAGTGGTGAGTGACCGTGGTCAACCGGTTCACTAATACTGCCTCCTAGGTAAACCGATTGGTAGCACAGTGGGGTCGCTAAATCCTTATACAGTCTGATTCAGTCGGCTGCATCCATACGCTCATGTTACTTGCAAACAGCATGTGTTTCCCATAAGACGCCAGCAACCAAGACTTTGTCGATACCAACTCTATCTGGCCCACCTCGAGAAGGGTTCCGTCACGATGGCGGACCTGATAAAAACGCGGGCCCTCTTCAACATTATCGTCGAATGGGACCGGTATCGCCCGAAGCAACACGACGTGACGCAGTGTGGCAACTGCCTTGCGTTCAGCCACGAAACTCGAAACTGCCACATGAAACCACGGTTTGGCATGTGTGCCGGAGCGGTTTGGATTGTGCCCCGATTGACGAAGGTGCCCCACTGAAGTGCGCCTACTGTGGCGCAAATCACGAGAGCAGCAATCGAGCCTGCCCCAAACGTACGGAGTTTTTGGCGATCCGCAAGCGGGCATCCGCCAAGTCTTCTTTTTCAACATCTTCCACCACCTCCGATGAACGAGGAGAACTTCCCGAAGCTCCGGTACCAAGTGCCATACCTGCCACCGTTCCATTCAAACCACTGCCAGAGCAACCACCCATCAGCTTCCGTGCAGCAACGAATTGCTCCGGGAAAACATGAAGCAAAAGTAGGTTTCCATACAGAAGAAGCTGCAGCCAGATGTTGTACGGAACCTAATGAGTGGAGTTAAGCGTAGGGTGCGAGCGTTCGGTTCTGGTAAGGTCTGTATCCACATTAATCCGGACACCTTCAAATCATTGTAACTTTTGAAATATTGCACGTAGGAATGAAAAAAATCACTGTGGATAGCTGAGAGTCTATGACAAAAAAGACTATGATTGATGTTTACATTTCATGTTTAGTATTCAAGATGGCTACGAAAGAAAAACAAGTGCGCGAGCGAATTTTGTACGGCCGTGCGGCAAATCCTGACTTGGCAATACGCGACCTTGCAAAAACATTGGATTTGCCTAAATCCACTGTTCACGATGTGCTCAAATCATTTTCGGAACGTTTGACGGTGGAGAGGAAACCGAGAAGTGACTAAAACATTGGACGCGCTGATCCTGTCATGGACCGAAAGGTGAAAAGGATATTGTCGAAAAACCCAAATCTCTCCATTCGAACGGTGGCTCGTAAAATAGGGATGTCACCTGGTTTTGTCCAAAAATCAAAACAACGTTTGGGACTTAAGTCGTATAAAGTAAAAACAGTTCCAAATCGCAACGACAAACAGAACTTGGCAGCAAAATCACGGGCTCGACGTTTGTACTGCGAATATTTGGACGATGAAACTTATGTCCTGGAGGATTTCAAGCAGCTTCCAGGGCTGGCTTTTTATTCTGCTATGGCCAGAAGCACTGAGCATTTCAGAACAAAGAAGGCATCGAAATTTCCCAAAAAATACCTTGTGTGGCAAGCAATTTGCACGTGTGGCAAAAAGAGTAAATCTTCCGTCACTACAGGCACAATCAACAAGGAGATCTATCAGAAAGAGTGTCTGCAAAAGCGATTGCTACTCTTCATCAAAAGTCACAAAGAAAAACACTTGTTCTGGCTCGATTTGGCATCATGCCACTATGCTAAAACTGTGATGGAGTGGTACCAAGCAAATCAAGTGAACATTGTACCAAAAACCTCAAAGCCGCCAAATTGCCCAAAGCTACGACTAATCGAGAGATATTGGGCTCTGATGAAGCGGAAGCTTTCTGGAAAGAAGCAAGGAATCAAAGACATCAAACACTTCCAGCAAATTTGGACAACGACGGCTTCTACGATTTCTGAAGAGTCTGTACAAACCCTAATGGACGGAGTTAAGCGCAAAGTTCGAAAATTTTACGCCAATACCGAATAACTATGTTTTGTCTTCACGAATTGTTAAAACACATCCCATGAATCTGAACCCAGATAACCACAAGTCGTATAACAGTGTTCAAATAGTATCGTATATTCCTATATTTGAAGTCAAAATCGCAATTTATTGTCGTCTTCATCGTATTTTGTTTCGGTTAAATCGTAAAGAGTGTGAATTTTCGACTTATATACGATTTGTTATTTATTAATCGTACTGCGTCACAAGCTAAATCGGATATACATCGCTTAACGTTTCAAACCGAATTTGTTATTACAAATTCAATCGCATACGATATCAAATCAACTAGTTTAAGAAAACAATGGAATTTGCACGCATATGGCCTCCATTTTTGCACGTATAGGCTATATTTTTGCATTCTATACGATTTGTTTTCTTACATATAGGTTTGTATATGATAAAAGCAACTTTCAATATACGTGCATTTTGGTTGTCTGGAAAATAAACAACTACGACGGAAATTTAATGCGAAATTTATGTTTTATTCATGATTTGAGGTGTCCGGATTATTGCGGATACAGACCTTATTAAAGTTGAATATAATAAATGTGCCAAAAGCTTTCTAATGGGTTAAATTTTATAGTTTGAAAAGGATCGGTCAACTAGGTAATTTTCTACAGCATTTTTTCCGTAATGCAATTTGATGTGAGACACCCTTTAGTTTTAGAATTCCGAACAATACTTCTCACCTTCCGAAAGCTCTTGACCTTCTGAAAAACTTTGCTCGAGCTTTCTAGGTAGATGGGATCACGATCTAAAATCGTTCGAAAATGCTATCTTTTACGTACGCACTAGCGTCAGGTACTGACGAATGTTCGAACCATAATCTCTACTTTCCGGAAGTCCTTGACATTCTGAAAAATTTTGCTGACAGTTCGAGCTTTATAGGTGGTCGGGATCACGATGTTAAATCGTTGAAAAAATGCTCTGTTTTCGATGTTCACTAGTGCCGTATAGTGATTGAATTCTGAACCATACTCTCCACCTTCCGAAAGTCCTTGACCTTTTGAAAAAGTTTGCTCAAGGTTCGAACTTTCAAGGTTATCAGCATTTAGAGAAATGATATTATGAATATACCTCGTTTTAGGTGAGTCGATACATTTGGGAGGGGTGAAACAATATGTGTGTGTGTAGTTGCAATCCTCTTCGAAGTGTGTTTCAAATGTGAATATCAATTGAAGCAGCTGTCGTATAATCAATTTAACATAATTTATTGATCTCCAACCTAGACCGAATGTAGTAGCAGAGGCCCTCCGCGTTTCGACAAGGACTGTATTTGACATGATAAAATATATCGTTCGACAGGCGCTACAAGTAGGCGGCGTCGCCTGGGTCACCACTTGGTCCGATTTTATTCGGCTGCTGGCTGGGCATAACATAACGAGCGCCCAATAGTAATAACGATAATGCATAATATTTTTGCGGCACAATTTAATTTGCCCAATCCAACGATCCCGTGCACCCGGTCCAATTAATCACCCATAATTGCGGTCGCATTAATTATCGCCTTAAATCGCTAGGCTCGGCTCATTCCGGCCGAAAACAAACAGATTAAAGCGTGTACTTAAATTTTCAACAACCGATTACCGGGAAACATTACGTCGGAGGTTGCTGCGATCTCCATGAGGTGATTTTCCAGCATAAATTGGAGTAAATTTCCTGTTTACTCCACCATCTAATGAGTAACTCGGAATATGCGGAAAGTTGTTTCTATAGAGTAGTCGTTTTTGCAAAACAAAACCTACTCACGTTTGACACATCGACTCTGTTGCATTCCAGTGGCTGTATTGACGTACGTGGAGGAGAAAAAAAAATGTCAACCTCAATGTAATCGTCAAATTGGAGCCAACGTCATTCGCCGCAATCTGACACAGAGCCCGAAAATCAAATCAACGTCAAAAGAAACAAAACACGTTAGGCGTCCTTTGTATCACGGTAGGAACGACATTCCATTTTTTTTTTTTTTTGTTTTGCTTCATCCACCTGTCGACAGCTAATGTGATTAAGAGCTTTCACACCCAAAGCGTGTGAGGTGTTAACGTGTTGTGATGGTAGCAGCCTGAGTAGGCTTTAGAAAGCTTTCTAAAACCATGGCAAATTGGGGTTGTGTGACTGGATAAAAGGAGCCCAAGAGGACGTGGCCTGCCGACAGTAGATTTTCTTGATGGCCACTTGGCTCGATTGCTCGTGATGGATGATGTGTCTGGTTAGGCACTGATTACCTTCATTCGATTTAAAATAATTTCCATTCCATTCTCGATTACGATCTTCTTTTATCCATTTATAGTAAACCTTCAAAGCATCATACGAAACAGAACCGAGCAATGAAGGTTAAATACTTGCTTCCAAGCAGTATCACGCGAATGGCCTCCGCAACAGGCTATAAATATTCCACCAGCTCATTCATGGCCACACCAGAGCAGAGGAAGTCGAACCCTTCGGCAATGAACGGTGACTATGAATGAAAGAAGCAGCGAAGCCGCCTGCAACTCGATACTGTTCCGAGAAGAGGTCCTCGGGCTCATTTGCCACCTGCTTGGATAAGGGGAAAAATCCTTGCTCTGCCATTAGTGATTATCATTTGAATAATTAATCGGAGCTCATCTTGCTCTATGTGGAAGAAATAAAATACATTTGCAACATCGCAACAACAGCCAGGTTCAGCCTTCAACTTCCCCTTTAATGAATATCTAATGAAAAGCAGCTCGTATTTGGGAGCAATCGATGTTCAACCGCTTCGCGATTGATGCCATGTTTAGGATGAATCAGGAGACGGATTGGTTTCATTTACTAGGAAGCCGAACGAGCTCTGACGATGATTAATGCAACCCGAGAAGTATTTTGCGTTGAGGTTTCGGAATAATTTCGGGAATAATATCACGGTGGTTGAAATTTTTCATGACGATCGACCGCCTCATCAATAGACGATCGTTTTTAAAACTTTCAAACCCAAACAGAACTGCTCTGCCAAAACGAGAATCAAAACAAAGCAACACATGTCAGCGAATAAATAAACCTACTACGATTGGAACCGAAAACATCCAACGGCAATTTTCTCGCGACAGGTGCGAGACAGTTCAATTTAGCGCTCTCGAGCATTTCCAGTGAAACAGACAAATGGGGAACATTTTTCAAACTGCCTCCTCCCCGCCCCGCGGACAAAACACCAGAGAAATCAAAAACAAATTTACGTTGTTGTGAATTTTGACAGAGATTTATGAGACGACTTCATTCTCACCTTAATCTTGATGGCGCGGAAAGAGTTTCATGAAGTCCTTTATTTGACATTCAACATAGTCACATCCATTGCAATGGACCAAATTAGTGTGCACACCAAACTTTCCCGCCTCTCGAACGATTTGCAGCCAACAGCAATTCGGTTGTTGAATCAACGAATTAAATTTCAACCTGTGGTAGAGGGGCTGAGGGAAACAACTACCTATATATTAGTAGCAGTACGAAAAAAAAATCGCGACTTCTCACTGATTGCGCTTTTATTTGGCGTCAGCTTCCAAGGAAACTTTCCGGAGTGCAATTAGAGTGAGAAAAAAAAAAGAAAAAGTTTTAATTAGATTCCCTGTACATGGGAGAAAAATGCTAATTAAAAACGAATTGTCCCGACTTGTTCTTGTGCTTGAGAAGGTGGAGGAGAAATTGTCAACTTCAGACTGAAATGTTTCAATTGTGGCTAATACTAGATAAATTAACTACTGCCATTGTGATGTCACTTACTGAGTTGAAAGCAAAGCAGTGATTACTAGGAATTATGGGCGTTTCATTGGTGGAGAGAAAGCTACTTCGAATCCATCCTGGAGGATTTACTCAAGGTCTTTGATTTGTGTAAATCTACCAAGAGACAGCCGCAGACATAACCTCAAATTAACAGTTTGAAAATCACGACCTGGTTGTGTGCAAACATCACCAACGTTGGTTAGTTGGTTGGTTACGCTGTTGGAGTGTGGGTTGCTTAGATAGAATTCAACCGCCAAACTAGCCACAACTTTGGTGGCATGCTAGGATTTTGCCAGCAGTTAGCTTCGCGTTGGCGCTGGTGAGTTTTTAGCAAGCGTTTGTAGGCGCTGGGGATAGGTTCTCAGTTTTTAAACTTCTCTTTCAAGATATTTATAATTGCCAAAGTAGTTAGATTTTAATTATTTTTCTAATTGTAAGATAGAAGTCGAAAAAACTCAGACACGAAAGTTGTATTGGATTGAAAATGCGTATTATTTTTGATTCTTCATAAATACAAAATGCATAAATAGGTATCAAGCTTCTTGTAAAACCATTGTAGTCTTCCTTTTTATCATAGCCCATTCCTTGAACCTTATTTCGTACGTGCCCAATTCCCACTTGTTTGGTTGCCGAATTCCATTTTCACTTGAAATTCATTTCTTTTCTGTGTGTGCTCCACACACTGACTTTGACACTGACATGGACATTGACCAGTATTCGCCAATTGATCTTTGTTTCAGCTTTTTGGCTGGATTTATCCTTTAAGGAACCACTGTAACACCGTTTAAAGACTGTATTCGATGAAATTTGGACACACTCAATTGTTAGTAACTTTTTAGCGTGTGGGTAAAGATTATTGAAATTTTAACTGAATGTATTTCATTGTGTTGTGTCAATTGTGTAATGAGTTTCCTGTCTGTCTGTCTGTCTGTCTGTCTGTCTGTCTGTCTGTCTGTCTGTCTGTCTGTCTGTCTGTCTGTCTGTCTGTCTGTCTGTCTGTCTGTCTGTCTGTCTGTCTGTCTGTCTGTCTGTCTGTCTGTCTGTCTGTCTGTCTGTCTGTCTGTCTGTCTGTCTGTCTGTCTGTCTGTCTGTCTGTCTGTCTGTCTGTCTGTCTGTCTGTCTGTCTGTCTGTCTGTCTGTCTGTCTGTCTGTCTGTCTGTCTGTCTGTCTGTCTGTCTGTCTGTCTGTCTGTCTGTCTGTCTGTCTGTCTGTCTGTCTGTCTGTCTGTCTGTCTGTCTGTCTGTCTGTCTGTCTGTCTGTCTGTCTGTCTGTCTGTCTGTCTGTCTGTCTGTCTGTCTGTCTGTCTGTCTGTCTGTCTGTCTGTCTGTCTGTCTGTCTGTCTGTCTGTCTGTCTGTCTGTCTGTCTGTCTGTCTGTCTGTCTGTCTGTCTGTCTGTCTGTCTGTCTGTCTGTCTGTCTGTCTGTCTGTCTGTCTGTCTGTCTGTCTGTCTGAGAGTGAATTCATGGTCTTACTAACTGCTTACGCAAAGTTTGTAAGGTGTGGCCCAGTTAGAATTGGATAATAGACTATTGCGCATATTTCGGATATACATTAACAAAATAGTATTCTGTTTTAATTAAAATGTTCGACTTTATGTGAACTTTAGAGGGAAAATACAAAAAAAAAATTAATCATCTTCATTTCATCAACCGGCGCACATTATTCTCATCCATCGTTTTGGCAATCTTATTCCACTTGGTTCTCAATTCATTGATGCTCTTGACGACACTGCCATTCACCTTCAGCTTCCTCTTCATAATAGCCCAAGATCTCTGTATCGGTCTGAGCTGGGGACAGTTTGGTGGGTTGAGTTCTTTCGGTATTAACTGAATCCCGTTGGTTTCATACCACTGTTGCACTGTTTTACTGTAATGGCAACTTGCAAGATCTGGCCAAAACATGACAGGTTCATTGTGGGGATCTGATGAATGGCAATATTTGCTTTTGGATACATTCCGTTCCTTACAGCTCTGAATTAAATGTCTAATCAGTGATGAAATAATGTATTTACGTGCAAATTTATCTGCAACCACAAACTTGAATTTGGCAGGAACATCTCCCCGACCCGTAGCCAGGTATTTTTTTGGTCCCGGTAACTGTTTAAAATTGGCCTTTACATAGGTTTCATCATCCATGAGGAGACAGCCATCGAATTTTGTCAACACCTGACCGTACAGTTTTCTGGCACGGATTCTGGCCACATGGAAGGTATCAAGAGAAAAGTCCGAGCGTTCTTCAGAAACATGAAGTAAATATTCAAAGTCATATGAATTCGGTCATAAGGTGGGGCTCATTTAGTATCGGAACAAACATTTTTGATTCTTACAGCGACCCTAGCGGTCGGATTTGTAAACTATGGCATCTTATGTGTTCCCTATAACAAAAACAACATCAGAAGTTTTTTTTTCGCAGTGCAGTTCGAACGTGTTTCAGAGAAATACAAATGGGAAGAAGAAAGAAGAAAAATAATTATGCGCAATCATTTGAAAAGCCCTTCTTGGTCTGGGCCATAACTTGCTAAAGTGTTGGGTTTTCCCCGAAATACCGTGTGGCATGTTTTGAAAAAGTACAGAGAAACTTTGTCTTCGGATTGCAAGCCTCGAAGCAAGCGTCGGGCGGGTACTGTCAACCGTCAACTGCGGAACAAAGTCATCAAGAACATTAAGGCAAACCCCAACATCTCAAACCACGATTTGACCAAAAAGTTTCGCAGTACCGTGCAACAGATTCGTCTCCGAGAAGGCTTCAAGTCATACCGTGCCTGTAGACAACCAAATAGGGATTAAAAGCAGAACGATTAGATTCTGCAAAAACTTTCTCCGTAACTTATCGTCGTGCTGCAGACCAAATTTTCTTGAAGCAGACAACAGAGTTTGCTTTTCTTCCATCTGCCTTAAGATGCCGCTTAATTATTGCCCAGTATCTCTCGATAGGACGCTGTTCAGGGCAGTTTGGGGGATTTTTGGCAACTTTCGACAAAATCGACTTCAAGAAGACACATGAGCATCTTCAACGTAGCAGAAGCGTAGATACCAAACAATGGAGGATCCGTATGCTTTCGGTAGATGGGTAAAAGCCATTTTTTATGCATTCTTATCTGTAATTTTCACCATAGATGAAGAACTCTTCAAGCCACAGGGGCAAATGGTTTGCCACACCAAAACCTTTTTCCCAATTTTTTCGGTTCGGATGTATCGCACATCATCAGGCACATCTGTCCTCTGCTCAACGATGAAAAATAGCGGGCCCGGAAGTGTACTGGTATCCAATTTGACGTTCGTCTCGTCGTCCATCAAAATGCATCGGTTCGGCTTTTGGGGGAGAACGTCATACAAGTTCCGTGACCGTATTTTCAAAGAAAGTTTCTGTGAATCTGTCCTTTTGGGTGCTTTCTGCTTCTTGTAGGTTCTGATATTGTTACGCTTTTTGATATTCTGCACAGTTCCGACGCTAATCTCCACTTTTTTTTTGGAAATTTCACAAACAGGAACATGGTTTATGCGATTTCAAAAGGTGCGCCGCTGGTAGCTCCTATTTCTGGTTTGATGCCCCCCTTTTGCGTCCAGGTTTCGGTAAATTGTCAAGAAAACATGTTTCTCAAACTTCTTAACAATCTCTAACACTGCAAATTTAGTGTACTTCACGCCTTTTTCCAATTCTCGAAACGACGACTTTTCGGAAAACAATTTGTGCAGAATAAATCTGCGAGTTGCAAAGCTGATCCGACCCATAGTTCGAAATTTCTCCCCTTTTTTTTCGATTTTTCAGGTGTGTTACCAAAGTAAACAATGTTTTTACACACTGAGCGGTTTTTCGTTAAAACCATGGATAAACAGGTGTCCACTTGCTTTAATGAACAGTCCTTAGACACCTACCCATTATGTTGTAGTTTATTCCCTGAAAAAAATCCAACTAAAAATAAATTTTTGGCGGCGGTTTTTGTGTGTCTAAATTTTTTTGAGTACAGTCTTTATTCGCGGCCGAATAATAATTTTATGGATGGAATATTTGATTTCAATGCTTAAACCATAGTCATTTACTACCATGTTCACTCCACGTTCGTAATTCATCGACATTTGATAGCACAGGAACATAAATAATGTAGAATTTTTCATGTAAACATTTAATTTAAATAGGATTTGCGCATATAAAAAAACCTCTCAATGAAAACCCACTATCACAATTTTCGTAAAAAATTATACTCGTTCAATTGCAAGTCAAAGCAAGCATAAACAACAAAATTGTTTGCAATTTTTCATACAATAGACCTTATTTCAACGCTATCTACAAAATTTGCATGAAATATCCCATGAACAGCAAATCTAGTATTCCATATCCGTGCAGCAGATAACACACAAAATAACATGATTCTTTCGAGCTGTTTGACTGACTGATCCATATTGACATTTAAACAAGTAGCATTTAGTAGCAACTTCAGAAGATTGGGTGAAAATGTCATAATTCCTAATTCTCAAAAAGTAACAAGAAATGTTATGTTTGCAATTAATTCAAACATATTGCACCAACTTCCACCGAAACAAAGGCCGAAATTTCCAATTACTACTAACAATAATAAACTAATCCCACCCGGAGAGGTAAAATTTTAATCCAATGAAACGTGTTCAAAAAATAATCATCCTCCAAAAGGAATCGACTGATTAAAGAGTAATTGCCTAAAATCAATCAACAACGGCGTTGACGATGGCAACAGCAACCAGAAGGGGGAAAGGGGTTTACGACACGACAAAATGGAAAAAAAAACTTCCATTCCCAATTTTGCAATTTCACAATCAATTTACTAAAATTGAATTTTGGCTGGAGCCCCCCTTTCGTCCATCACCCCCAAACAGCCCAGCCATCAGCAATGCCACGTTCAACTTGGCTGCAAAACGACAACAACGGCAACATCGATGTCGTCGCTGGCAACGTCCATTCGATTGGAGCAGAGCAGAGCAGAGAGATCAAGATTAAAAATGAAAAAGTACCGAAACATAACAACTAAAAACAGACCCCTCGTCCTTCCACCAAAACTCACCCGCTCGAACTGACTGATTTGGACCAATTTTCCAGCTTACCCATTGCGAAATGAGAAAACATGTTGTCATTCGGATCTTTTTTTTTCGTTGTTGTTGTTTTTGTTTTTATATTGCATCGATTCGGAGCTTAATTAACGTTGGCAATGGTGTTTGGGAGCTGGGAGTTGATTAATCATGAAATCGATTCCACACAACTTGTCCTCACCATCTGTCATCTGCGAAGGACGATTTTGGAGAAGCACGTAACATATCAATCGAAGCATGGCCGACTTGGTCAACTTCTTTCCGAATATTTGTGCATCGCATCGTCAAGTAGGTGGTACGTGATCACAAAAGTGACAGTTGGTCCGAAAAAAAATCCTTACCATCTCTCAATTTAGCCGGCACCACGCCGTATGAATACGCAAATGATACAAACGTTCAATTTAAATTTAACTCCAACGATTCGTTTCGGCCACGAAGACAAACGATGGAGACGACTTTTATTGATATTTCCTTCATTAATTCTCGCAAAGTTGAGTACCTTGTGAAAAATGTGGAAAACTAACGCTGAACAGTACTTCAACGCGCTGGGAGGAATTTCGCACAGAACTTGCCGCTCTCGAGCAACGATTAATTATCCTTGTTTTGCCCCAGAAGAGCGACGCATCTTATTTTCTTTTCTTCTGCCCCCCCAACTGAAGCCGTACGCTAGAATTAATGGCTCAAGTGCGCTTTCCATAAACATCAAGTTTCGCTTCACAGACACAGACTTTCCCGGAGAGCTCATCAAAATAAAGCTCATCATCCAGAAGCACTTTTGCTTTCTTCGAAAAATGGATCCAAGCTGGCCAGGCCAAAGTTTCACCAGACACTGATGGACAATGGGCGGACGTTGAAGGATAGGTAGAATCACTTGGGAACCATCCTTGAACGAAGGAGGATATTTTTGCGCTGTGATCTCCCCCATTCGAATGGTTCGTCATTTAGGCATGCCCGGTTTGTAGTGGCGAAGAGCCAAAGCAAGTTAGTAAACAAAGATGCACAACTGCGGGCTTGGCTGAGGTTGCTTTTAATACTAATAAATTGTTTCTTAGGGCAATCCACTTGAAACCCCATAATGACCCGTGGTGTTCTTGTTTCGAGGCATCGTTGGCTGCTTTGTTTCGGGAACATGGGTCGTTCATCCTCACGGTAGTTGAGGCGGTAAATTTCGAACTTTTTATAGTTAACGTTCAGAAATTGAAGAGAGGCGCCTTGGTTGAAAATCGTCTGTGGGCGGTTGCGTTAAGGGGGCGTTTTTTGAAAACTTATGTTCTACAGCAGATATGGATTTGAATGTAGGCATAAATGTCGATACAGTGAAATTGTCATATGTGTAAATTATAAGAGCTTCGATTCTTATCTATGTTCTTCGTCGATATGAAGTTATGAAATTTTATGAAGATTATTTCAGCCTAAGAAACACGTGTCTATCAGATTTCTTAACTGTTATGGTTTCGTTTAAACTAAATTAGTTCCATTAAAACCGTTCACGCAGTATACGTTATTTCATTTTATTTTGTATCCGAAGATTACATCGAGCATAATATTTCTGTCAATATTTCTACCATATCGCATCCTACATATCCACATCCTTGTTACCGTCTTGTGTTCACCCTAGTGTACCGTTTTGAATTTGTTTAGGTTGAAAAGTTTAGGAAGATAGTTTACTGAGTTTAAATTTAACGAATATTGATTAAGGAGGATATATAAAGGGCGATACGGTCAAAATTTGGTCAATATCAACTTGACGTATTTCTTTCAATTTTGCATTTAAAAAACCTGAACACCCCTCATTTTGAAGTGTGTGTGTAGAATGTTGCTCTTATTTTGATTTTGGAATTCACTCTTCAGTTGTCAAAATGCCGTCCAAGCAAGAAGAGCAACGTATCAAAATTTTGCTCGCGCATCGCGAAAATCCGAGCTACTCGCACGCAAAGTTGGCAAAATCGCTAAAAGTTGCCAAATCAACCGTTACAAATGTAATTAAAGTGTTTGGGGAACGTTTGTCGACAGCCAGGAAGTCTGGATCGGGGGGAAATCGAAAACCGGAAGCCGCTGAGACGACAAAGAGAGTTGCCGGTAGTTTCAAGCGAAACCCTAACCTATCTCTCCGAGATGCCGCAAATAAGCTGGGTGTATCGTCTACAACCGTGCATCGAGCCAAAAAACGAGCCGGACTATCGACTTACAAGAAGGTAGTGACTCCAAATCGCGATGATAAACAAAATACGACGGCCAAAGCGCGATCCCGGAGGCTGTACACGACGATGCTGACGAAGTTTGACTGCGTGGTAATGGACGACGAAACCTACGTCAAAGCCGACTACAAGCAGCTTCCGGGACAGGAGTTTTATACGGCAAAAGGAAGGGGAAAGGTATCAGATATTTTCAAGCACACGAAACTGTCAAAGTTCGCAAAGAAATATCTGGTTTGGCAAGCCATCTGTACCTGTGGCTTGAAAAGCAGCATTTTCATAGCTTCCGGGACTGTCAACCAAGAAATTTACGTGAAAGAGTGTTTGAATAAACGTCTGCTGCCTTTCCTGAAGAAACACGGTTGTTCCGTACTGTTTTGGCCGGATTTGGCATCTTGCCATTACGGTAAAAAGGCCATGGAGTGGTACGCCGCCAACAACGTGCAGGTGGTTCCCAAGGACAAGAACCCTCCCAACACGCCAGAGCTCCGCCCAATTGAGAAATACTGGGCTATTGTCAAGCGGAACCTAAAGAAGACCAAAAAAACTGCTAAGGACGAGCAGCAGTTCAAGGCAAACTGGCTTTCTGCGGCGAAGAAGGTGGACAAGGTGGCTGTACAAAATCTGATGGCAGGGGTCAAGCGTAAGGCCCGGCAATTCGGATTTGGAAAAGCGGAAGCCTAACTGAATATTTTTCCTGAATTTTATACTAATTGAACTTGAAAAAGAAATTTAATTTGATTTTTTAAATAAACGATTTCACCGATTTACACGCGTTTTCCCTTGAACAAATTTTGACCGTATCACCCTTTAATTCAAAACTCATAACCTTAAAGTTAACACTGACGTTTTGCCTAGAGAATTTACTAACTGTTGAGTCCCAGTTATCACTGGATCACCATAGAACCAAACAAAATCAACAATACCCTTATTTCAATCACAGCAACCATGGTATGCCTAGATAAACAGACCGACTGACACCTCAAGAATGATCATCACTATCAGTTCGATCAAGCGATCAAGAAGTTTTCTCCGTTTTTCCTCCCACGTCCGTTTTCTCGCGATTGTCCATCTAGGGGAGAACAGTACAAAATGCACTGGTGAGGTAGAATGACCCACTCAATAAATGTGCTAAATTCTTCAAAACTATAGCTTCAATGGAATGATACTTTATCAATATTTACATAAAACAACATAACTCATAATTTTGTAGTACAATAAGGCACTAAATACACCAAAACATGATCAAAATTGAATAAATCTTCATGACTGTACTTCACATGTAAATAATAGTGTTCTTAAAATAAGCTTTTACCATGCGTTAATATCCATGGTTAGTAATATATTCACTTCATATGTATTGCTGACATTAAAAACTTCAAGATAGTATCAAAACTTCACTATAATTCTACATATTTTCAGAATATTTAGACAAAACAATGCAAGACTAAAACTGGGGCAGAACGCACCGTGGCATTATATACGTCTACACGCTTAGAAAAAAGTACCCAGTGGAGCGGTTGAGTGTAGGAAACCAACTTTGGCTATAATCATCTTAATCTACCGCTGCGTATAAATAATTTACTTCTGGTAAAATTCTACCCAAACGTAAGTAATTTGAACCCAATGGTAGGTAATCATAATAATAGCCAAAGTTGGCTTCCTACACTTAAATGCTCTGTTGGGTACTTTTTTCTAAGCGTGTATATAATGAGGAGTTGGCAACATATCGCAACGTTTTGCTATCTTTATTCCATACCCATTGGTTGGTTGAGCTAAAAAGATGTGGCGATGTGTTGCAACCTCCTCACTTTACAACTCTGAGTAACTTATTATAGCCGTGTTCTTACCTTCTACAAGCGGTGCATGCTATCCTAATATTGTGGTGCATCATATACCAGTGCTGTGGTGCGTCTTACCCCAATTTTGGGGTGCATATTGAGCAATAAAACAGGCGTTTTACCCCGGTGTCGTCTTGATATCAAATTGGAAAAGGTTTAAAAAATCACGAAAAATCATCGTTTTGAATTTAAATTACATTTGATCTACAATGAAAACATAGTTATGCACCATACCCAATAACTTGTTCCTAAATTTCAGCTTCCATTCACTAGTAATTCACGATGTTGCTTAAACGGTGCGTTTTGTACCATCCTCCCCTACTAGTGGTGGCAAGCCAGAAGGAAGCAGGCAAAGTTTTGCAAGCTTTCCCGCTCGAACTATTGCCGTGGCAATGGGTCATAAAATCGTCACGCTGTGACATCCACGCCACCGGCATCCGCTCCTAAAATCATACCGTAACCGGGCAGCTCCAAGCGGCTGCGGCTGACGACAACACCGGTCCTCTTTTGAAGGGGTTTCCAACAAGTTTTCAAGTGACAAGTAATCAGAGATTATTTTTATTTCCGCAAAGTTATCATATAATCGTAGGTAATCACAATGATCAGGAGTAATCATAAGTAATTATAAATCATCATAACTAATCATAAATAATCAAAAGTAATCTTTGATATATAATCAGGAGTAATCCTAAGCAATCATAAGTAATCATAACTAATCATTAGTAATTATAAGTAATCATAAATAATCAATGGTAATCAAACCAGTAAACAGTTGGAAACTGAATTAAATGACATTCGATTTTACACTTGTTCTATAAGTTATATAAAATGTCGGTCGTAAGCACTATATAGCGCATCCGACGCGCTATACAGTACACTAATTCAGACCAAGCTTCAGACACTATTTATCAAGGGGTTTCCAACAGCATTGATTACTTGTCACTTCCCCCAAAGTTACTCTGATTACTCAGTGATTACAAAGATTATTGTGATTACTGATGATTACTTATCACTTTTCAGGTTATGTGCTAGGTTTTTGACGGCTCAATCTTTGTGATTTTTCATGGTCAAGATTTTGTTAGGAAGGCAATAAACCATTGACCACCCTGGTCATCTTTGGCCCTCGAAATGTCCTCCGGAGAATCCCGTAATGGGAACTATTCAATTTTTGCACTAAAATCATGATTTCGACGGCATAATCTTCGTGGTTTTTCATGCCCAAGAGTGTTTTAGTTCTAAAATAAACTATTGACCACCCTAATCATCGGTGGTCTTCGGAACGTCCACCGGAGGAACCCGTAATGTGGATTTTTCATTTTTTGTATCCAAATCATGATTTCCACGGCTGTTTTCGAGGTGTTTCATGATTATTTTAGGTCGGAAATAAACAATTGAACAGCCTGGTAATTGGTGGCCCTTAAAATGTCTTCCAGAGATACACGTATTATAGAACAAATTTCATATCAAAACTATTAGTTCGACGGCTCAACCTTCGTGACTTTTCATGCTCATTACGATGTTATCACTAAAATGGATCACTAAACACCCTAGTCCTCTAGGGTCACCATATTGTCTCTCGAATAAATCCGTATTACGAGACAATTAATTTTGAACACCAAAACCTAGCGTTTGATAGCCTAATTTCGTGATTCTTGAGTAAAAATAACCGGAATAACGTGAAATTTGGCGCGAAATAACTGGCGCGTTTGTTTTGGTTTGACATTTGGTTTTGACTAACATCGTGAATAAAGGTAACCTAAATAGTCATTTAAATAACTCTTTTTTGGGTAACAATGTCCAATTAAAGGGAAATAATCAAGAATCACTCATGCAATCATAAGTTATCATGAGTAACCATGAGTAATCATAAGTAATCATCTGTAATCACAAAAATCTTTGTAATCACTTTGTAATAAAATAATCACGAAATGAGTAATTATCAAACAATCACGAGTAATCACAAACAATCATGAGTAACCATCAGTAATCAACAGTAATCACAATAACCTATTTTCCTATATTGTTATCACTGAGTTATCAAATAATCACGCAATTAATCACGAATAATCATGACTTATCATTAGTAATACGGTCTGTATCCACATTGACACTTTCAAATCATTGTAACTTTTGAAATATTGCACGTGGGAATGAAAAATTTCACTGTGGTATAGCTGAGAGTCTATGATGAAAAAGACTATGATTGATGTTTACATTTCATGTTTAGTATTCAAGATGGCGACGAAAGAAAAACAAGTGCGCGAGCGAATTTTGTACGGGCGTACGGCAAATCCTGACTTGTCAATACGGGACCTTGCAAAAACATTGGATTTGCCTTAATCCACTGTTCACGATGTGCTCAAATCATTTTCGGAACGTTTGACGGTGGAGAGGAAACCGAGAAGTGACTAAAACATTGGACGCGCTGATCCTATCATGGACCGAACGGTGAAAAGGATATTAACGAAAAACCCAAATCTCTCCATTCGAATGGTGGCTCGTAAAATAGGGATGTCACCTGGTTTGATCCAAAAATCAAAACAACGTTTGGCACTTAAGTCGTATACAGTAAAAACAGTTCCAAATCGCAACGACAAACAGAACTTGGCAGCAAAATCACGGGCTCGACGTTTGTACTGCGAATATTTGACGAAGTTTTCATGCGTTGTTATGGACGATAAAACTTATGTCCTGGAGGATTTCAAGCAGCTTCCAGGGCTGGCTTTTTATTCTGCTAAGGCCAGAAATGCTACAGCTGAGCATTTCAGAACGAAGAAGGCATCGAAATTTCCCAAAAAATACCTTATGAGGCAAGCAATTTGCACGTGTGGCAAAAAGAGTAAATCTTTCGTCACTACAGGCACAATCAACAAGGAGATCTATCAGTAAGAGTGTCTGCAGAAGCGATTGCTACCCTTCATCAAAACTATGCAAAAACTGTGATGGAGTGGTCTCAAGCAAATCAAGTGAACATTGTAAAAAAAAACCTCAAACTCGCCAAATTGCCCAGAGCTACGACCAATCGAGAGATATTGGGCTCTGATGAAGTGGAAGCTTTCTGGAAAGAAGCAAGGATTCAAAGACATCAAACACTTCCAGCAAATTTGGACAAATACGGCTTCTACGATTTCTGAAGAGTCTGTACAAACCCTAATGGACGGAGTTAAGCGCAAAGTTCGAAAATTTTATGCAAATACCGAATAACTATGTTTTGTCTTCACAAATTGTTAAAACACATCCCATGAATCTGAAATAAATAACTACGACGAAAATATATAGCGAAATTTATGTATTATTCATGTTTTGAGGTGTCCGGATTATTGCGGATACAGACCACAAATTTTACCACCTGGACCAACTAACCCTCTCTCCTTTCCCCCCCCCCCTCCCCCCCCCCCCCCTTTTCGAGCTTAAACCAATAACATTTTCCACCCTCACTACCCTCCCCCCCCTCCTCCCCCCCCACCCCCCCTCCCCTCCGCCGAGGTAGCTCAGGTAGTACTCAGCCAGTATGGGCAGGGCGACTCTAGCCAGGAGCTTGGGCTTGCTCTCCTGTACCGCTGAGCTAACCCAAGCAGCACAAAATGGTTGTAGCAACATGATTGTGACTTATTTGAGTCACAAAGCAGTCACTTTAACTGGATTGTAACAAGTGTGCTACTAGAGAATCGACATCATGCGGGATAATGCCGATATAGCCATGGAGGCTTTCTTGCAGGCGGGGTCGATGTGGCTGATATAGAACAGCTTTTCGTCAATCATAACCCCCAAGTATCTCAGGGACCACTTTGAGACGATAGTGCAATAACCAGCAATGATTTTAGCCCTTTGCTCTGGTTTTTGTAAATAACCACAGTAATATCCGTTTTGTGGTGGGCTAGCTCCAATTTCCTGGAACGCATCAATCCCTCGACAGTATCGATGGAGTACGAGGCCGTTTACTCCACCTCCACAATGAATTCTCCATAAACCTCTCGGGCGATGTCATCCGCGAAACTGACAAACTTTACCCCGTTTGGGAACTTCAATCACAACACATCGTCATACATTGTGTTCCAGAACACCGGGCCCAGGATTGATCCTTGCGGAACTCCTGTAGTGACTTGAACACGTTTTTGACCCGTTATTGTGTTGTATACTAGAACCCGATTCTGGAAGTAGTTGCCCAGAATCCTGTATAGGACCCGGAGGCGTTGGAGCGATTTGGCATTAACCTCCCAACTGGCGCTATTGAACGCATTTCTCACATTCAGGGTGACTACTGCAAAGTAGCTTACTCCCCGCCTCTTACGTCGGATTACCCCCTCTGCCGTCTTGGTGACCGACATCATGGCGTTCACCGTTGACTTCCCTTTATGGAAGCCAAACTGGTTGTTGGACAGGCCATCTGTACCCTCCGTGTACTTCGACAACCTGTTGAGGATGACCTTCTCCAGCACCTTACCCGTCGTGTCCAGCAAGCTTCCCTGTCTTCGGTAGCAATACTAGAGTCGGGATCTTCCAGGCGTCCAGCAAGATGCTCTCGTCCAAACATCTTTGCATCACCACCCTGAACATTTCGGGAGCCAGTGAAATAGCCGTCTTGATGGCCAGGTTCGGTATACCGTCAGGTCCTGGCGCTTTGTTCACCTTCAGCGACTTTCCTATCACAATGAATTCATCATTCGTAACAGTCGCATCATTCCTTTCTTTCATGGTGCCGTTGTTGTTGCCCACGCGATAGTGGATGTTCGGCATAGCCGATCGTCCTTCCACCGTCATGACAGCGTTATGGTTTGGGATACTGGAACGCTGGTCATGGGACAATTTCAAGGTTATGGGAGGCCAGGAACTCTGGTCGTGGCGTGGAAAGAGTCCCCTAATGACCACCTATACAGTAGCTCTGGTGATTGCTCGGTTGAAACTGCCGAGCGCTTGATTTTGGCCATTTCCACCCATGGGTTCGCATTGGCTTTCGAGCGCAGACCTTCGAAGCAGGCTTGTCTACTGGCCTTTATCTCCCTCTTTAGTGCGGCCTTGGCGGAGACCAAGGATGGAAACATTCAATCGCGTGTATGATTTCAACCGATTCCGTGTTTTGCTTCGACATCCCTTTTTCGATCAATCACAGTTGCATGGAAATATTTCAAATGATCTCTGCTGATTGTTTATACCAATGACCGCCGGTGACTAGTTCCACACGACACTCCGTTCTTTAGGAGTCCGACCTTCTAGCTCGGAGGCAGATTCTCTGGAGGTCGGCGATTGTCTTAGTCCACCAATACACCGGTGAACTTCCATCTCTAGGTTTGACCTATTTGGGCATGGTTGCATCGCAACCTCGTGTAAGTAGCGCTACAAGTTGATAGCTGCATGGGTCCTGGGTTTCACTCATTTTCTGCTCCCGTTCAAGCGGCTCTTTGAATACTTCTTTATCGAAGTACGATGTCCTCCATCTACGGGTGAATGGAGTGGGTGCTCTTCCATCTGCGCTCTGTCTAGTATTTTGGACGATACTATAGCGAACCACCAAGTGGTCACTATGAGTGTAACCATCCTCCACTCTCCAGTTGTTCAACAGCCCAGGCCTGCAATACGTCATGTCGGTGTTGAACTCAGCTCCGTTTCTATGGTAGGTACTTTTGGAACCTACATTGGCCAGGTCTATGTTGAGCCTGGCCAAAGCCTCAAGCAGGATCTGGCCTCTTTGGTCTATAAGATGGCTGCCCCGCTCTAAAGCCCAGGCGTTGAAGTCGTCCACTACTACCAACAGGTTTCGGCCAGTTAGCTCCGTTGTCATCCGATCAACCATTTGTGAGAACTGGTAAATCGACCATCTTGGGCGGTGCATAACAGCTGCAGAGGAACACTTCACTCATTTTAACGACCACGAAGCCCTCATTTGAGGTGAACACAACCTCCTGAACCGTCCGGAACTTGCCCGTCTTCTATAATGCCGCCATATTGGACCTATCCGCAACCCATTTTATGTTACCAGCAGAGATGCGGTATGGGTCGGATATTATGGAGATATTCATTGCGTGAAATGCCTGACACAGCAGTTACTGAGCTGCCTCACAGTGGTACAGGTTTAGTTGGGTTACCCGCACTGTGCTTAGCTTTTTGGTCTACCCTTGTGGGCCGGGCACTTGGGGCCTTCCGTAACGTGCTTGTCGTCTGGTTTCCCAGAGCACGTCATGCATTTGAGGGGAGCTCCTTACAGTCCCAGGCCTTGAGGCCGTTCCCTCTGCACCTTTGGCATAAGTCGCTCCTATCGGGGCCCTTAAATTCCCACGGTTGCCCGTTCTCGAGGCACTTAAAGCATGCCTTTGGCGGCTGGTGAAAACTCAGTGGGCAAACGGACCACCCCACTTTGAGTTTCGCCCCTTTTACGGCTACGTCCCCAAGTGGACCCTTTCGTAGCCGAGGAGATTTTGCTATAAGCCTCCGTGATCTCGTCGAAGTTTTTGCATTGGAGAGTCACTAACGGGGCTAGGGCACGTACCTCCACTCCCGCTCCTAGGGCCTGTTCGGCCAGCTTTTTGTACGCTGGGCCCTTCAGCTTGGGGCTCGAGGATCATTTCACCGGTCCGAGTACGGTGGATACTCCGCACGTCGGCGCCCAGATCCGCAAATTTGGCGTCATCGCCTTGAAGACCTCGGAGTACTTAGACGCTTCGGTCTTCACGATGAGCCAGGCTTCGGTTCACGTTTTCTTTTTGGGATCGATCTCTCTTTTTCCGGACCTTGGTCCAGAGGTTTTCCCTGCCTCTGGAGGGATCGTCGCTCGTTCTCCTCTTGTTATTCCGTTCGTTACAGGGACCGGCTCTGGCGCTTGGGCCACCCTCGGCACGTGGGACTTTGCGCACCATCGGGGTGGTATTTTCGCATTTCCCGCCTTTGCCGCCTTTGGTGCCGAGGTCACTCTCTTTTCACCCCGCGGGACGTGAGGTTGGACCCTCCGCCCCGACACCACGCTTGCATATATCTTTGAGCCCGTGGGGCCGTCAAACACCAGCCGCTTTTTGCCTAGCCCGTGGGGCCGTCAAACACCAGCCGCTTTTTGGAGGCACCGGGTGTGGTTTCCCCGGGCTACTGCCTTGCCCGCTTGGATCTCCCTGCCACCACGGTAGGTGGGGCGGGACCTCCAGTAGGGATGGACGCGTCCGTCTACGTGTACTTGCAGGCAGATTCCCTGACCTTTTCCGCTGCCACTAGCCTTGCCATTTCTCTGGCACTTTGGTCGGCTAGAAACTTAGGTTCCAGTTCGTCCCTCTCGCGGCATGCAGCCTGAACGGACCTACGAAGCTGCAACAAGTTATGTTTGAGATCCTTGCTGATATTTTTGCGAGTCGACGTAAAGTCGATTATCACATTCAGCTGTTCTGCGACTACCAACACTTTTGGAAGCGTATCGAGCTTCCTATCCATGGCCTCTCCGGTTCTACCGGAAACCCCTGCTTCTGGGGCTGCCGTGCTTCCGAAAGTATTCGATGCACCGCCAGATCCCGCCTTCCTGCTAGGCGACCAAACCTCTTTTAGCGAACGAGTTCACCTCCTCTCGCTGAATTGTTTCATTTAGAGCTTGCAGCTCCATGCTTTTGGGTCCCATTTCATCCGACCCACGTGAAGTAGTCGTCATAGTGATCCCATGGTTATCTAAACAAGCTTGAAGGCGAGCAGGGAGGCCATGCGAGGGTTGACGTGGGCCTTCATGGGGATACCGCATTCAAAGCCTGATCGGCGTAGGTCAGGATGGGCATCTGAGCCTACTCCCGCTAGGTTAGCAAAGCCGGTCGGTGGAGAGTGGGACGTACTGAAAGCCTGCTAGTTGGTACGGAGACAGACTATGCCGCATAAAATCTCGCCATTTCTTGTAAGTGTCACCCGACAGTATTCAGGGAGACAACATAGACTCCAGCCGAAGTCGTGATACCGTGGGAAGGTTCCGTAAAATCAGCCAGTCTCCGTAATTGGCGTCTTACTGCCTTCGACCCCAATGCACCGTGTGGCGCGCCCTCCGTAGTTCGTTTAGCTGTTAAGGGGAACTTAACGTTTCCAAGGTGCATTGCGGGGAAGCGAGCTACACCACACCACACCAGGACCGAGCTTGAAGCCATCTAAATGTATCCAGTATACGAGCTATGCAGTACGGGCACAGAGATCATGTATTCCAAAGAAGCTGACTACCATGCTGTTGGCGCTCTCCTAGTTGACAAGCAACCGTGTTTTACACTCACGATGCACCCAGAAGCAAGCTGCAAGCGGGGACGTTGAAACCGCAGATGGTATTCCAAATCAGGGCCAGCAACAGGGAAATCATCGGGAAAGACTCTATCTGGTCCTTCTTGAGAAGGATTCCGTCACGATGGAAGACGTGATGAAAACACGGGCCTCCTTCAACAATATCGTCGAAAAGGACAGGTATCACCCGAAGAAGCACGACGTGACACAGTGTGGCAACTGCCTTGTGTTCACCCATGGAACCCAAAACTGGTATATGACACCGGTGGACGTATGTAGGTGCCTTTCCGAAGTGCACCAACTGTGTCGCTAATCACGAGGGCAGCAATCGAGCTTGCCCCTAACTTGTGGAGTTTTTAGCGATCCGCAAGCAAGCGTCCTGCATGTCCCTGCCTGGACCAATAGACATTATGACATAATCTTGGGATATTCTACAGAAGATTCACTGAATGTGTTTGACTGCATACCGTCACCTTTCATAGGTTATAAAGCTACTGTTATGACTGTAGATCCCTACTTCTGAACTCAAAGGCTATTTTGGTGACCTAGAAAATCCCAAGATATCTCATTATATATGTTTTTCTTCCAGAAGATTCCCTTATTTTGACAAAATACACAATGACACTTTGTTCAGTACATTATAGCTGTACGCTCGAAAATATTCACTGAATATGCTTGAATAGGCGACTTACCTTTTTATAGCCTAAAAAGCTACTTTTACTACAATAGATTTCAAGTTCTTAACTGTTCTTAACTCCAAACCAGTTTAGATTACCTAGAGGACAACAATTTGTTTGAATAAAACTGTAGATTTTATGTTTTGTACTTACATACTCCAATAACCTACTCTTACAACTGCAGATCAAATGTTCTGAACTCAAGGACAGTTTGGAGGACCTGGATCATCCCGGTTTATCGCACATTGTTTTTTTTTTGCGTTCGAAAACATTCACTGAATATGGTTGAATAAGTAGCCTAGCTTTGTATAGCTCAAAAAGCTTTAGTCACTACTGTAGATCTTAAGTTCTGAACTCAAGGACAGTTTGGATAACTTAAAACATCACAGAAAGATACAGAAATATTCAACTTTCAACAACTAGAATTCAATAATGCGATGCTTGTATACCATATTTTAAAACAACGCTTTACACTAACATAGACTGTTCCAGAAAGTATAAGCACACTTTCAAAATAACAAAAAAGTCAATTTTTTTTTAGTTTTAATAATTTTATTTGGCAAATCATATTTGTATTTATGTTTTATATGATATTTTACTCTCGTTTAATCAAAACATTTAATCATAGCCAAGACTCCCAACTTTTCCTCGAACATGACCCATTATCTTCTGCACAGTGGTACTTCCCACCATTTTGACCACTTTTGGCCAATCCTTTTTAAATTTTTGAATGTTGTCCGCTGGTTTTATGAATTTTCGAAGCTTTGCTTTGGTTAAAGCCCAAAAAGTCTCGATTGGCCGTGCCTCCGGGCAGTTCGGCGGATTCATGTCTTTCGGCACGAAACATACATTTTGACTTTTGTACCATTCTAAAGTGTCCTTTGCGTAATGACATGATGCCAAATCAGGCCAAAACACTACTTGACCCTCGTGCTGCCTGATCATCGGCAATAATCGCTTCTGGAGACATTCCTTAACGTTTTTCTGAGTGTTCATCGTCTCCGTTGTGATGTACGCACAAGATGTTTTACCACTCTCGCATATTGCCTGCCAAACCACGTTACTCGAATTTTTCGGTAAAAATTGCCTTCGTTTCGGGGATGTCTTTGTCTTCGCTTACAGTATGAATTGTGGTCCGGGAAGCGTTTTGTAATCGAGTTTCACATACGTTTTATCGTCCATTATTATACATCCCGAATTTCTCGCCTGTTTTGAATCCTGTTTTCGTGGTTGTAGGCATCCGGTATGTTTTACGCCCCAGTCTTTCTTTGGCATCCCATGACCCTGATTCGCTTGTTTTTTCGCAGCATCCCGAACGGAAGTCGCTGGTTTTCGCTTGTAGGCATCCCTGATTATCGATATCCGGACTAACAGGACCGGATTTCCGACCACCCTTTGGCGCATCTTCAAACGTACACTGTTCTCTATATTTTCGAATCGCAGATCATACCGCCCCGACGCTTACACCCTCTTCCTTGGCCAATTTTCTCAAGCTCACAGTGCACCATTTGTGCACGATACTTTTTCGTTGTTCCGGAGTAAGACCGCGCATTTTGATAGGTAACACAAAACTGAGCACTTTTTTGATGCTATGTCATTCAGAAATGTGCAAACAAAAGGACGCAGCCAAAACATGTGGAAATATTTTATTAGTTCTCTAGTTACGCAGAAATTTCTGCTTCATTTGTATGAGAGCCCCCTTTTTCAGAGGGAGAGGGGTCTCGAACTACTATAGAAACATTTCTTGCCTCCAGAAACCCCAACATACCAAATTTGGTTCCATTTGCTTGTTAGTTCTCGAGTTATGCAGAAATTTGTGTTTCATTTGTTAAAGAGCACCTCTTACCAGAGAGGGGCGGGTAGTCAAACCTTAATAAAAACCTTTCCGGCCCCCAAAAACTCCTGCAGACAAATTTTCATAACAATAAAGATAATTTGGTTGAAATTTGTGTCTCATTTGTGTGAGAGTCCCCCCTTCCATAGAGGGGAGGAGTCTATATCCATCATGAGAACCTTTCTCGGCCTCAAAAACCCCAAATTTTCAAGCCGATCGGTTCTGTAGTTTCCGAGTCTATAAGGGTCAAACAAACATATAGACAGACAGACAGAGATTAATTTTTATATACAGGGTGTTCAATAAGTTCGAAAACAACTTGTCATCGTTGTGTAGGTGCGCACCATGTGCATTCTGTGTATTGGGATTGGTGTCAGCTTATGTCTCATGTAAAGGCTAACCGGCAAGCAAAAGTCGACTTGCTGTCATTTGTTGTTTGTTTACCGCGACGTCGTCGTAAAGTTGTTTGCGAGAGCGACCCGGTGACATATTCCGGTGGTTGAAATCCCACGGGATGAAGCGGAATTTCATCTATACCATCATCCGTCGATACCGGGAGACGGGCTCGGTCAAGGACCGTACGAGATCCGGGTGCGTCGAAAAATGAACCGCTCGATCCGGAAGACCGCTGCTGACTTGGATGTGTCAATCGGGACTGCCCACACCATCATGACGAAGGACCTGGGATACAAGCCGTACAAGAAACGCTAGGTGCACGGGGTAACGGAGGCTACAACGAAGATGAGGCTGGACAGAGCCAAACTGATACTTTCGCTGCACGCAGGTTAGGAGTTCGTCCCAAGCAACACACAAGTTTTATAACGGTTAAAAATACTTTTATATGACAATATTTGGTTATATCCAAGCTTGCTCAACATAAAAGCATGGAGATGTGTTACTCGGGGTGTTACCTGAAGAGAAACTCTTTGTCTTGAAACAGCCGCACAATGTCCAGAATGATTGGCTGTGCGCTTCGACGTTGACCAGCATCCTCCCGTTCCACATAAACATCCCGCGGTTCCAGAGCGACGTGTCGGTGATGGTTTGGAGAAGGGCGTATCCAGGCGTGGGAAGCTTCCACTGATGTTTATCGAGAAAATCATGAAAATCAACGCCGCGTTCTATAAGACCGAGGTTCTGGAAAAAGTTATCGCCCCGTCACTTCGGGATCTCTACGGGAAGGATCATGGCGTCTTTCAACAGGACGGCGCACCGGCCCACACGGCAAATATCGTCCAAGCGTGGTGTCGGGAGAATTTGACTGATTTTCTCGATAAGACTTTGGGCCTCCCAGCTCACCGGACCCTAATCCCCTTGACCTTTATGTATGGTCGTACAAGATGGCCAAGCAAGCAGAGCGAACATCAAAAGAGCACTATGGACCAATTTAAGAAGCTGATTTCCAAGATCTGGGACGAGATGCGCGCATTTTTTTTTTTTCTTTTTCTCAGGCTCGTCATACAGTACAAGTGGGGGGGGGGTGATCCAACGAATATGTCGTAAAGATTCTCAATAAACATAGCTTCGATAAAAATTAACTCAGAAAAGAACATCCTGTATTTTCATCTTTTTAACAAATTTTTAAAGTGTATTCAAATTTATTCGGACACCCTGTATATAGATTAGAAATTATCGTCGCAATTTATGAATGCACTTGATATCTCACTTTTTTCCGTAACAGAAGTCGCCATCTTGAATTCCAAAATTTCATCACACATCAATTTCCAGCCTTCATTAAAAGTCCCTGAATCATAAAACATCCATGTTGCTGGGTATTTGACAGTATTTCCCATTCTTTAAGGAACTGAAGACGTCATTTCAGATTCTTAAATGGATTCGGACATCGGTTTTTGGCATCAAGAAGCCGTCTGCGATCCAATAATATTTATATTGCAGGGGATTTGACTGCATTTTTTCACTTTTTACGTAACAGAAACCGCCATCTTGGATTCCAAAATGACATCAGTGATCAACTAACGGCCTCCAGGTAGCCACCTAAATAACGTTGTCGAAGACCGCATCATCCTAGATGGGCAGGATCTCAAGTTTTTTTTTTTATTGCTTTTTTATTCCTTTATTATTGAGATTTTCATCTCCCGTCGTAGTCACTCAAACACCTTTTTCATATTTTCGTAACTTGTCCAGGGGTGAGATTCGAACTCGTGACTTTGGCGTGAGAGGTATTGATGTTAACCCCTACGCCAGGGTCGCCCCCCTGAAAGATAAAGCTTGTACAAGATATTCATGTGTACAATAGCGCCGCGTAGCTAGCCAATCCTGGACTTCTATTCACAAAATAGATGGCCTTGACCTTCTGAAGAATTTTGCTGAAAACTGTTACTTACCTTATGGCCAGGATCTCGAGATATTCCATGTTGGAACCAATTAATACCAACATTTTGTATTCCAGCTAGCGCCACCTCTGAGCCAATCCCGAATTAATTAGACCACCACGAGGAAGTCCTTGCCCCTTTCCAATAAAAACTGTGCTGAAATCCTGGCAGCGTAAGTGTCACACTAGTTTCAGGAAAAATTCCAGCATACGCGAATACCCATACGCTAAAAAGTTAGTTACAAATGAATGTGTTCCAACACCGCGTGCCAGCCATCATGACGGCCATCTTCAAATTGCTGATACTTAAACTCAGTAAATAGAGGATAAAAGCGACTGCAAGAGCATTTGTTTACTGCCATGTCAATGTGATTTCGTGTACGTTGTCTGATCTACGAAGCTGAAACTTGCCAACGAGTATTGGAGCACATTCTGTGATGCACGTTTCAAGCGTAAAACACGCGTAAATTGGACATGGCGGGATTGAAACAGTGTGCCTTCCCATCTTCATCACAATCCACGCCACCGAACGCAAAGTAACGTCGTCGGGTCGTCGGGTTTGACAGAGCAGTGCCTACTGTGATGCTTAATGGCAACCGTGGTGCATGACCTTCTACGTGATTATGTTTGTTGTGAATTTGTTCGTTGCAATGCCCACTGGGACATTGCTGAAACTAGCGGCCCATGTTTATGTTTGCTCGTAAATTCCGCGTCGAAATGGACAGTTCGGTCGTGTGAAAATAAACAATCGTTGAACTCTAGTTACACGTCGAGTGAAAACGTGAAAACAAATCAACCACCATCGAAAAAGTAATCCCACATCAATTCTGGATCGATTGGACTCGGATTCAGTCAACTGACAACATTTACAATCCCCGATAAAATATAACCTTCCCAGGGGAGCGCAACAGGGGGGACGGACTCGAAAAGCTCTCGATGATCCATTTTCCACTTTTCATCACGGCGGAGGGGAAGGACACTGGAGACAAATTATCTTCGAATTACAGCGGAAAAATATATCCATATCTATCAGCCTCCTAATGCCGAGTGACAGGCGGTTCGGACTTTCGAGGAGCAAGAAGGGATAATCGTATTGATGAAAAATGCTGAGAGGAAAGCGAAACGGGAGCTTAGCAAATCGAAAGCAATCGCATTTGTGTCATCCGAGTAGAAAATGAACCCAAGATGACATTTATGAACCTAAAATTACGAATCAAGCCAAGTCATCGTAGCCACGGTGATTTGGTTTTCTCCGTTTCGTTTGGGTAATGAAAATAGTAATTTGCAGGTGTTAAGCATCCTTAACCCTTTAAAAACTTTTATTACTTTGCTCATATTTTCCCGGGACGGAGCTGCATTTACTCTGACACAAACTTTCATTGCGACAATAATTCTTAGCCTACTACTGCTGTTGAACCATAAATCCGCCCGTGGCCAACCATGATTCTCCATCCGTCCTTCCTGCCCACTCGATCATTACGGAGGGTTATCTTTGCTTTCATTCCATTTTACACCACCTACAACGGCACATCCCCGAGGGTTAGATGTAATTTAAGTCTTCCCGGGGAGCCAGCTGACAAAAAAAAAATGATGAAGTGAAATCTCACGTGGTTCCGTGTGTGCGAGGGACAGCTCATAAATGTGACATCCAACTCTCGGATGGCGACGCTCAAGATGATGATGATGATGATGATGATGATGATCATGACGATGGTCGGATGGTGCAGCAAGAGCCTTTTTCTGAGGTTTAGCTGTCGGTTATCCTTCCGAAAAGGGCGTTAAAAAGGCCATAAAAACTTGCGGTTTACGTGACATTCGTGCGGGACCAGCACGTCCATGGACCAGGTCCCGTTATTGTTTTTATTCGTTTGCGGTTCACAGCGGGCGACGGCGAATGCACACCTCAGAAAAGCGTCACGTGACATTTTTATTCGCTCAGGTGTTGAGGCCATGTTCTTCGTGCCATTTTGCCAGATTTTTAGTTTTGAAGGTTGGGTTCGCCGAGTGGCAAATACTGATGTCAGCTGCGTTGGAAATGATTTTGATAATCCGCCAACACTGTCCTCTTTTTATTTTTTTCACCATCGATTCAGAAAAACCAGAGACGAGAGAAAGTAAGCAACCGATCGACGCGTAACGGAACGGGACGTTCTAATTTTCCGATCCATTAAGCAGTGCTGGTTGCACATTTTGCAGAAAAGGTCAGAGGTGTCCTACAATGGAATGGAAGCAAACCGGACGCGACCTAAAAAAAATAAACGTCAACGAAACTTGCTCAACAACGAATGTAATACTGTCCCATCTCGTCAACTCACAGTGAAAAATGACACCAGCAGTTTGATTCGATTTTTTATTTTAACCCTGCATTTGTACGTGACAATTGTTTCGTTTTCCTCAATAATTATCAATTGTGGTTCACCGACTTGAACAGCAACACGGCCAAATTGAACCAACCCATTTTTGACTTCCCCGAACATCAATTATAACACTCGAAAATCTCCCCCCTTTCATATTTCATGATCTAATCTATTTGCCACATCTGCGCGGTTGTCGAATTGGTAGATTAAACTTTTTGATGAGTTTTTCAACAACGTCCAGCCGGTGGAAAATTTCCCGAAAGACGGCGCATAATTTACCCGCCCAGGCGTCGGCGAGCGCTCGCTGCTGCTGTCATAAATTTTCCACTCTCGTTCCCAGCATCATTCCGACCTTTTTAAAGTAACCGTGGTGGTGTCCGTGTGATGCTTTACAACCATTCTCACATATGTCAGGTCGTCGGGACTCGTATTAAAATGGGGGTTTAATTATTGCACCCAGCCACTCGCTGTCCAACATGAGTGTGAGCTGCTGTTGATGCACTCATGATAAAACTTTCACGACGGCTATTCTGCAGTCCAATTTAACTTTGACGTTTGCCAAGGGCCATAGTTTCTGGGTTTTTAAAAAAGTAAACAACTGAGCAACAAATAACGCCTTTTCGAGCAATCTCACACAATCAAAGAAGGCGAATCAATTTGAAAGGAAAATCTTCGTCGGGCTCGATGAAATGTCTTCAGGTGCATGCAATTTCTTCATTCATTCATTGTTTTGCATACTTGAATCCATAATTTCAGCTCGGTAATATTTTTGCACATTGTGAAATGGAGGTAATTTTAAACTCGCTGATCGAAACGTGAAAATATATTGGCAATCGCTTCTGCGTCTGGTGATTTTCCGTCGGATGTAATTATGGGAATTATGGACGAGGTGAAACTGCTGTCGTCTTTATGTTCGAGAATGACCACTTCAGTGGAAGCAGGTCACACTTCCAATGCTGCTGATCCACCTCCCGCCCTCCCCCCCAACCAACACAAAGACGATCCCGAAAAAAAAGGACAACACCACAATATAACACACACAAACATATCCCACACAAACAAAAAAACAAACAAAACCCAACCAACAAAAAAAAAAAAAAAAACGCACCACGCACAACCATAATAAAATGTACTGTAAAAAAAATAACACCCGCCACCCCCCCCATAAAAAACACAATGATAACCACAACCTTCCCGTGCCCGTTGCCCTCCCTCTCCCGTGAACACCCCCCCCCAGCAGCCAGAGAAAAACTCCCCCGGGCTCCTCCGCATTAGGGTATTAGGTTTCAACGTGAAGAAACTATGAACCCATACCCAGCTGAACAGCATTTACGTCAAGAATGCCCAACTTCATCCTCAAATTGGACCTTCCGGCCGGTGTTAAGGACATCATTTTCAAACCATTCTTCATCGTGTTCTTGCCAACGTACGGGTTTTCAACAGAACTGACGCACTCTGAAGAGGTAGAATGTTTAGAATTAAGTAATTCTAATAGTACTGACAAGTTCTTAAACCTTTCTTCACACTCTAATGCAACTGAAGTGCTGATATATTGTCAGAACTTTAATCGTATGAAAAGCTCATCCAAGATGAAAACAATTTACAAAAATTTAATGAGTTCCTCTTTTTCTATCATATTAGGTACAGAAACTAGTTGGAATGAGAGCATTAAAAGTGAAGAAATGTTTGGGAATGATTTTTGTGTATTCAGAGACGACCGGAACCATCAAATGGCACAAAGGAGGTCTGGAGGTGGTGTCCTCATTGCGATTTCATCTAAATTTAATTCTGAACTAATTCCCTCTACCAAATTTAAGGAGTTTGAACATGTGTGGGTTAAAGCACAAATAGCTGGTGAAATGCATGTGTTTGTATCTGTTTATTTCCCACCTGATCATGCTAACAAGAACACATACGAAGCATTTTTTCAAAATGCTGAAGAAATTCTCTCTGACCTTGCCCCTGAGATCAAAGTTCATGTATATGGCGATTTCAATCAACGCAATGCGGACTTCATTTCTGACGTAGAAAATGAAGGTATTCTGCTTCCAGTCGTTGGGGACAATATGACATTACAGTTAATTTTTGACAAAATTGCCAGCCTTGGATTTAACCAAATTAATCATGTAAAAAATCAGCAAAATTGTTATTTAGATTTTTTGCTGACAAACATTCATGAGGATTTTTGTGTTAATGAATGTCTGACACCCTTATGGAAAAACGAAAAATTTCATACTGCAATTGAATATTCTTTATTTGTTCATAACAATCTACGGTTCAACGACTATGAATATGAGGAAATATTTGATTACAACAAAGCTAATTACGAGAACATAAAAATTAAGCTGAATTCAATCAACTGGCAATCAATTATACGAAATGAAGTACATATCGAAAGCGCTGTTGATGTCTTCTACAGGTTTTTATTTGAAATAATTAATGAGAACGTACCTCTTAAAAGAAAAAGACGCAGAAATAACTCCAAATATCCAATATGGTTCAACAGGAATATCATTAATTTGAAAAATCGGAAGCAAAAGGCTCACAAAATTTACAAAAAAATATAACTCTAGTGTCAATCTGCAAAATTATCTGAATATCTGTGATCAGCTTGATTCAGCAATCAGTTCCAAATTGGAAGAGTATAATTTCAGAACAGAGAGCGAAATCAAATCATGTCCCAAACAGTTTTTCAAGTATGTCAGAACAAAATTAAAATCAAACAACTTCCCTTCAAAAATGCATCTTGATGACAAAAACGCTGGAAGCCCTGGTGAGATTTGTGACTTGTTTGCAAAGTTTTTCCAAGAAATTTACACGACATTTTCAGATGATGATCGCGATCTAGATTATTTTTCATTCTTTCCTGCATCTTCAAATGACATTAGAGTTAGTCAGGTACATGTTCAAGACATTCTTGCTGGTTTGAATAATCTTGATGCTGCGAAAGGTGCGGGACCTGATGGAATCCCTCCAGCATTTATGAAAAATCTTGCATTTGAACTAACTTCGCCTTTATTTTGGCTCTTCAATTTGTCACTTGATTCAGGTCAGAAAAAAACACTACCTTAACAAAAACAAAAACCCCATCCCCCCCCTTTCCCCCCCACATTTGCTCCGCACCAAAATTTTTTTTTTTTTTTTCTTTTTCTTCTCCAAGCGGCAATCCCCCCCCCCACCACAAAAAAATTATTGAAAAAAAGAACCACCAAGACATAACTAACAAAAACAAATATTATTATCTAAATGCAAAAAAAACTACAAAAAAAAAAAAATAAAAAAACACTCTTTAATTCTCCCCCAAAAAAAACGAAACACCCCACAAATTACTCTTTCACACAAAAAGTAAAAAAAAAAAACAGAGAAAGAAATATAGATGTTATTGTAGATTCTAATCTTAATTTTATCGACCATTACAACACAATTATCCATAAAGCAACCAATATGCTAGGTTTCATTAAACGTTTTGGTCAAAACTTTCATGACCCTTATACGATCAAAACATTGTACGTTGCATATGTCAGGTCTATTCTAGAGTATTGTAGTGTCATATGGTCTCCTTTTATAAAAACACATGAAGAACGATTGGAATCAGTACAAAAACAGTTTCTCTTGTATGCTCTCCGTAAATTAGGCTTGACAGCATTTCCACTTCCGTCTTACGAAGCACGATGTATGCTTATTGACATTCAAATTCTTAAAAAACGCAGAGAATTTGCTATGATCTCTTTTGTTAACGATATTGTATCACATCGCATTTCCTCCCCTAACTTATTATGTAGTCTAAATGTCTACACCCCCTCGCGGCATTTGAGGAATCGGAACTTGTTTGCGTTAAATACCAATCGGAAAACTATGCGAAATTTGGACCAATTAACCGAATGATGTCTCTCTATAATCTGCATTGTGAATCAATTGATTTAACAATGTCACGTAGTAACCAAAGACATTAATTTATTTCTAGGCGATCTTTAAAAGATAGAACTAAGAGTAAATATGTAGTCTACGATCGGTTGACGAAATGAATAAATAAGTTACCACCACTCATGCTTTTGTTTGTTTGTTTGTTTGTTTGTTTGTTTATTAACGACACTTTACACAGTCGTGTGCATTCGTGTCGGATAGGCGGAGTTTTTATAAACAGAGTGGTTGTTGTTACATTATTTCTCATTTCTTCTTCTCTATTCTTCATTTTCTTCTACTTATTTCTCTTCTTCACTTCATTCACTTATCGTTTCTTCTTCTTTGTCTACATCATCGGTGCATATGTAGCGTAAATCCGGTGTCGGTAGCCAGAGTGAGTTCTTGATGGTTTTTTCCCCTTCTGGGTAGGGGAAGTGGTATGACGTGGTAACAACTGTCGGCAGATCGGCTAGGGAAACTGCTACGGCTTGGCTGTTACCTGAAAAGATCACCGAGACAGTATCTGATGATGATCCGGGTACTAACCAGTGGGATGCCAATGTCCCACAGTGCGAGTCGTTGCAGAAACTATTACACAATGTTTTAAGATCTACCGGCAACAGCCGGCACTGGGAAAAGGTCTAGTGTAGGTCTGTCGACAACTCCGCTTTGGTGATGAGTTCTGGGTGGGTAGTGTTTGCTGGTGTAGGGCGGTGACCAGGGCAAAGGAGGGCTACCCCTCCCCCTACCGTGGTTCTCTATTTTCCGTAGTCGTGGGGTTCTTCTGAAATTTGTTTAAGCAGCCCAGTTTGGCACAGGAATGCCAGCATTTTCATCATACTATCCTTCACCATTATCCAGGAAATTTTGTAGGCTGATGTCATTTTCTTGGCGTCTGTCTCGTACTTTCGACAGTGGAGGATGAGTTGATATGCTCGATGGGCGGTCCTTTTTCAACAGAAAAGAATATGTCAGCCGAGTATGGCCAATCCTGAGGCGTGTTAGTGCACATTTACCGGATGGGTTGGCCTGGCACATCCACTTGCGCGTTCGTGCTTCACTCTCAATTTTGTGTCTCTAGCTTCGTACCCCTGGTGGATACATTTGCATCGTATCGCTAGTTTCACTGCTCGCAGTGCATTTTTGCCCGGAATAGGCATATCTACGGCGGTTTGTTCTCTAGCCTCGTTCGCTAGTTGATCGGCCTGGGCGTTTTCGTTCATTCCAGTATGTTCCGGAATCCAACAAAAGCGAACGAGTTTGTTGCGCAAACTAGCTCTTCGACTAGCTCTTCGACTTCCTGGATCCACGGGTGCGTCGACCTTCCTGATTCTAAGGCTAGCAGACAACTGGCTGATTTCTTGAAAATCACCATTCCGACACTGACATTCGGGATCGAAGCCGCTCTCTTCATGGAGTACGCCTCCGCCGAGAAAACGTTGCACGTATTCGGAAGGCTGAACAATCATGCGAGGCCGGTCGTGTAAACCGCGGCTCCAACAGTGTCTTCACTTTTCTAACCGTCGGTGTAGACGAACATTGACCTGTTGATTATGGCCACAAGCAGCTATTACGGACTCTATCCAGTGGATCACCGGCTCGTACACTTCGCTTTTCATCGCATATTATCAAAGGTCTATGTGTGTGCCAGGCACGATCGCTCTGTCTCGTTAAATGTCCAACAGGGGGAAGTTCGGTATCCGTCACTTTAAATACACGGTCAGATGCTCGCCGGCTCATTGAAAGGGTGCTGTTGGTTCAGCTTTTAGCTAGAATCCGGGTGACCGTTCATGCTACGGATTGAACTGCGAGGAATTCAAAAGGGAGAGTTCCAGCTGCGGCCATAACCTAGGTGATTGGGCTGGTCACAAACGCTCCGGAAGCGCGGCGTACCCTTTTTTTGTATACTGGGGTGATGGTCTTTATGGTCCCGGGCCTTCTCGGCTTACTAGTCCAACTCAGTAAGTCACCTTCACAGTTACTTGCGCTGAATCAACCGGCAGTAGGGTTGCTTGGTTGCCACGCAGGAGTTTCGCTTCGATCATCTGGAGGATCCGGAGCCGTAAATCGCACGCTTTCATCACCGCTTTGCAGTGCGGCTTGAACGTCAAAGTTCGGTCCAGCGTGACACTTAGGATCCTCAGATGGTTGGTCTACGGGAGGGAGGATCGATGGTGATCTCTTGCGCCGGCTCTCGACGTGCATTCGGGCTGCAGTAGAATGTCTTGGACTTTGTCACGAATATGGCAAACACCACGCTTTTCGCCCACTTGTCCACAGCCTTGACAGCGGCCTGAAGTTTTCGGTGCAAGCTTTCCCTTGTCACACCTTGCACCACGAGGAGGATGTCGTCAGCGTACAAAAGAATATTGACTCCGACGGGCAACACGGAAAATCGGCTGCATTGCAACGGGAAATAGTGTCACAGACAATAAGGAACCTTGTGGCACTCCGTGCGTTCCGAGAGGAAACTCTGCAGCCGATTCAGCATACGACCACATACAAGACTTCAGAGTTCGCCATATACCGTGTCGCCAGGTGGTCGTACGCCTTCGACAGGTCCAAGGACGCTATCAGGTAGTGATCGTCGGTAGTAGGCAGCGACCTTTCAATCTCGCCAAAGTACGTGTCGGTGCCACGTCCAAGCAAGAAGTGCTTCAACAAAAAAATATGGGCTTGTTCGTGAAAAATCCAGGCCAGTGCCACAGGTGAATCGCGAAACAGTTGGGAATCGACAATTCGACCGTTTCCCGTGTGGTAAAATCGTTAAGGAGACCCAGCCGACCCTGCAGACGAGCGAAAAAAAAACGTAGACGACCGACCTCGGGAACGCAAGGAAGGTGAGGAATTACTTCAGGCGCAATCCAAACCATTCAATTCGGGATGTGGTCAAATGAAGGTCAATTCTTCCGTCTAGTTCGTTCAGCAGGCAATGAAGCGGGCCGGACTTCATTTGTTCGAGGTAAGGAAAGCACCTAACCGATCCACGGTAGTCAAATCACGCGCCAGGAAGCTGCACCGCGAGTGGTTGGTGTAGCCGAAATACCTCGTAATGGACGACGAGACTGACATTAAAGCGGACGCCAAGCAGATCCTCAGCCTGGAGTTTTTTTTTTGTCGGCAAGCCCCACCTGGAAGGTCCGGAGAAGTTCCGGAGGAAGAAGGTCGACAAATTTGCCAAGAAGTACTTGGTGTGGCAGGCGATCTGTGGGTGCGGCAAATTCAGCAAGCCGTACATAACGACTGGCACCATCAACGTTCAATTATGGGGTTAATTATAGAAGTCAAGCCGAGCAACTCGACTCGACACTTGTCACTATCGAGTCGAGTGGAATTGCGCATTACAGAAGTCGACTGAAACTGATCGAGTCGGCAACGAAACTCAACTGTTAACTGTAGTGGTGAAATTTTTCAAATTGTCTTTGAAATTGTACCACATGCAGTAATTCTGGACTTACATCAATTTAGCTGTCATTTTTGACAGTCGAAGAGTAAGAATTTAAATTCTTCACTCTTGTTTTGTGAATTACGCTAATGTTTTTGTTATTCAGAAAACCTCATTGTGACACTGTTCCAAAGTCGCGATTTGAAGTACTGTTCGGGGAAGTTATTAATTAATATGTGAACAAGTGCCGATATCTTATTCAAAGATGATTCAAAAGAGGGTTTATTATCTAGTTATCAGCAATCTATGCGTAATTATACTGAAGCTATTGACAGCATTAATTCTTTATACATTCAACATTCAAACGTTGCTGTATGAATATGCATTGATGGATCTCACTTCAACGATTGTTTCTCAAAGTTCTCTGTCCTTCTGGTAAAAAGTTCAATCTTTGTCCTAACCCTAAGTGGGGATTTTTTAAGAACCGAGGATTTTTTTTTGAATTTTTGGAGGATTTGCTGAAGTTTGGAATTTTTAGTAAAATTCCCATTAAATTTGTTGGAAGTCTCTTCCTGAACTTCTGAGAAGTCCTCTTCTGAGCTTTTGGCAAGTTATCCCTAGAACTTCGTGGAAGTTTGTACCTGAACTTCGAGAAAATCTTGCTCAAACTACTAGGAACTACCCACTTATCTTCTTGAACATTTCTTTCTGTTGCTGAGGAGGTTGCTCATGAGCTTTGAAAATCCTCATTCTGAAATTATGAAATTTCTCTTCTGAACTTCGTGAAAGCTCTCTAATTTCTGGGAAGTTCCAACTAAACTTTTGGGAAGTTTCTTCTAGAACTTCTGAGAAGTCCTTTCCTGAACTTCAGAGATGTTCTCTCCTGAATTTCTAGGATATTCTGAGCTTTGTGGAAGTATGTTTCTGAATTTTTGAGAAAGTTTTGATAGCGCCTTTCCCTGGTTAGTTTCCTCCTTAACTTCGGGAAAGTTTGTTTTCCTGGATATCTGCGAAGTCCATCTTGAATTTCTGGGAAAAACTCCAAATCCTCTGGAATGTTTTAAAATTATAAGTAGTCTTTTCTTCTAAATTTTTTCCTGAAGCTCTTAGAAGTTCTTCTCTGATTTTCTGGGAAGTTCTTTCCTTAACTTCTGGGAAATATGATCTTAAACTTCGAAGAGGTTTGGTCTGATTTTTTGGGATGTACCTGCCTGAACTACTAAGAAGTTTTCGTTGTATACTTTAAGACGCTTATTTCATGAACCACTTAAATCGTGGGTCGATTTGCTAATCCTATGTGCAAATGTACTGAAATAATGCGTTTAGATGTACTTTGGAAAAAAAAATGAGCTCTAAGATTAATTTCAAAAGCTCGTCACATTTACTGTTGTTCTGAGCCTCCGTGCGGCAACCAATTTGGCTTGAGAGCTAACGTTAGGATCACAAACGAGAAAAAGAAATTTACTTTTTGAAATGCTGACCCAAGGCGCATTAGAGATCCTGATAAGTCGAGCTTTTGGTCAATTTCCTGCCACTTCGACGCCTCAACAGTCTCTGGAAATGTCCACATTAAATTTAATCAGTTTCATGAGCCACGCGAACTGACGGTAGATTGTTTTGCTTTTACTATGATTAGACATTTTTTTACTAGAAGTCAATTGTTTTTCTGTTAATTCTAATGCAAAAAATCAGTGTGTTTCTTACCTTGCTAAGTCAATTACCACGAACCGATGAAAAACGCATATCACAACAAACTCTTACAGGACAAAATGTGACAGATTCACTAGTTTCCGAGCAATCGATTGAGTCGACCAACTCGACAAAATTTCGTCGATCTCGACATCTGTAACAGAAAAATTGATGTGTCGAGCAAGGTGACGGTCGACTCGATTTCTAGAATTGGCCCCTATATAAAGAAGAATGCTTCCAAAAGGGCCTGATGTCCTTTCTCAGCTCCCACGTAAATGACACTCTGTTTTGGCCGGATCTGGCATTGTGCCATTATTCGAAACCGGTGATGGAGTGTTACGAAGCAAACTATGTTGTTTTTGTGCTGATGGAGTCAAATCCGCCAAATTCGCCAGAACTTCGGCCAATTGAAAATTCTGGGCGATTATGAAGGGCAAGCTACGGAAAACAGGAAAGGTCTTCAAAAACGACAAGGGTTTGAAGATAGAGTGGATGAAAGTGTAGAAGAAGGATGGCACAAGTGTTGTAGGATATGATGGATAGCGTTAAGTACAAGGTGCGGGCATTTATCCTAGGAGATGAGGTTGAATAAATCAAAGTTATGAAAACATAGCTAATGTGTGTTTATGTACTTACAGAGGGTTTATTAAATATCAGACTTAAATGAATTCTTGGCGATCATTTTTGTCTGTTGCATTTTTTCGAGTGCAACCTTTTTGCTAACTGTGATAGCAATAAATTCGAAATGATTAGAAAATAAAAGAAGAAGAAGAAGAAGAAAAAGGAGAAGAAGGAGAATGAAACAGAACGATAACCAAAAATACGCTATAAGTCACACAAACTATATGAAGTTAAAATGATCAACTCATGAATTCTGTTGGTCTTGATCTTTTGACAGGAACTGGTTATTGATGACTAGAAAATAAGAAGAATGATTAGTGATTCCATGTAACAACTACTATTGATAACTTGACAATCGCTATTTCGTCTACAATGTGCAGACTTCTTCAGTGTCGTGTACTAATACTCCACTGTTATTAGTATTAGTACACGACACTGAAGGAGTCTGCACATTGTAGACAAAATACGCGCATCTGTCAAGAGCAATAAAGGTAGTTGGAATTAAATGGAAATTACTAATCATTCTTCTTATTTTCTAGTTACAGGTATTCCACTAAACAGCTCACACTCTCCATAATTGGTTATTGATGTCAAGAAAAATGCATTTTGTGATCGGTGAAAAACTTGGCTGAGGAGATAAACGTTACCTTCATGAAAAAGAAAATAATGAGTCTTCCAGAACTATACTTTTCTTGAAAGTGAGGCAATATTCTTAACGAATGTCGTTACCATTTTGCGTCCATGGAAGCGAGTTGACAGTTACAGTTGGAAAATTCTCATTGTTTTGAGAAGACATCCCAACATTATCCGAAAAATAAAATTCACCACGAAATTTAGACCGACAACTTTTCCGAAGTAAACTTTCCATCCTGGCATCAGGTTCTGTTCTTTGAAACCCATCTCGACTGTGCAGGTGGTTCCAACCGCACGTATTGGATGCTCGTTCGGTATCATCTTTCCCCGTGCATCGAAGCCACAGTAGTGAAGGGCGTGGATGCGGAAGTTCACGTGTGCATTCTTTATCACTCTGCAACACCTGAAGCGTTCATTATACCTTATAGTCGCTTCTGGTGCCCTGCATTTCAGGAAGAACGTGACAACAGCTGCGGGGTGCATCATACCTAATTACACCGTCATCGACAATATATATCATTAGTCGAAGGTGCGGAGGATTGCAACCTGAGCAGCATCAGCACCGACACTTTATAATCATTATGGAGTGGTTTGCGCTTGGGGAAAAACTTTTCCGGAACGCAACGGTGGTGGTGGAAAATGATTGTGATTCAGCTGGCGTGTACGTTGGGAAATTCTTCTCACTCATTATGAACTCGTGAAGGAAACTGTTAATGGGTCGTCCGCTGCTGCGTCCCCGAAGTATGAGTATGAGATGTAACGCCTTTCCACAGACGGTGAAAACTTTACCTCTTATTCACATAGGTCACGGATTCCGGGGGTGACTGGATTAATTAGTGCTTTTGCCCTTGCCCTTGCGTGCTTGTATCGTCCTACATAATTGTGCACACAGTACGAACGATTAACAGGGCTAAACATGACCGTTTTCATAATTAAGTGTTGTGTAGGATGGTTAATTTATCAAAACTGACGGGTTGTAGCTGAGGCATCAGCTTTAAGTACGTACGATAGGTACGGGGTTGCAGTAAAAGCAAAGGCAGTGTGAGCAATATATGGATTATACCGGTTACAAAAGTTAACTAGCTCCTTGGAGGGTGATATTTATGAGGATAATTGATGGAATTGGCTGGTGTACACGGACAGGATAAAGATAACTAGTGTAACCTTGAGAACCAATCATCGTGGGAATGCAAGGGACTGCGAAAGTTCTGTAAAAATCGACCAACAAATCACAACTTCACATTTGATTTGATCCTCGCTCACTATCAAACTGCTTCCGGGCAAACATCCTACCGCAACCGATCCTCCCGGGAGTCGTCACTGATAGCACTCTTGCGATTAGTGAATTTATTGCTACATGACTGGTAATTTATGTACAGCTCTATGACACCCGCTCTTCACATCAGTGTTCCTAAGATGCTGCTGAAATTTCAACCACCCCCTCGACAATAGAGTTCGTAGGCATCGTGCTTATCCACCATCACCCCCGAAGGCAGAGACACAACATCATTAGCAGATGATAACAGATCATGAATCGAGAACCACCGAAGAAGATTGTTGCTCTGCGTCAATCTTTTCTGTTCGTCCCCGAGCAATAAATTCTTTGTTGATTAATTGTATTCAACAGAGTGTCTTCAGCGGAGTCCCGCAAGGCAAAAATCATTCCAGGACCGGCAACCAAAGATTGCAACGAGGCCAGGGTCATGATTTGTACTATCGGAGAGAAATTCTACCGACGCAAAATCTCCTCAGGAATGCTGCTGGAGCGGCCAATTGAGATAACCACAATGTCGTTTTTCCTTCGAGAATCGCGTCACACGGGCGAATGCTTCCGGCGAGCATCAACTGAATGATGCGAGAGTCCATCAATTCTGGCTAAATTAATTGGAAAACTTTCGGCCATAAATTAGCTTCTTTTAGTTACAGCGGTCCGTCCCGAAATAGCTCGACGCACAAGGCCCGAGTTTTGGACTGCCTATGAGAACATCTATTAGTTGAGCTATTTTGTGGAATTTATGCAATCGGTAATTAGGTAATTAAATTTATGTTGCGGAGTAAATTATGTAACGGCGTGAGGTTTTCCCAATAGGATCGTCCGATGCGTCAAGCCGGTTTTATTTTTGGTGGATCTTCGTGGAAGTCGACGTCAAATTTATTTTTCGCGTTTATTTTTTATTTGTGTATAGAAATGACGATGTTGGGTTAGAATTTTAGCATTATTTTCTTTTTCTGGTAGAGCGTATTACGATTAAAATTTGGACCACTTAAATTTAACCCTTTTATTTAATCGTGCTTTTCAAAATCCTGAACAGGTGTGCAGAAAGATGCCTTTTTTATTTTTACATTTGCTCTTCACTTATCATAATGGCGTCCAAACAAGAAGAGCACTGCATCGACGTTTTGTACGCGCATTGCGAAAATTCGAACTACTCAAACGCCTAGGTTGCGACGTTTTTAAAAAGTGGCCTAATCGACTATTACCAGGGATGTTAGAGCGCTGAATCAACGCAAAGTTAACACGTTAAACTCATCCTTAACCAATTATTAATTCCACGAAAAGTGACATGGACATAAGGATATGTTGATCAATAACATAGGCGCCAACTTTGGGGGGCGAAGCACTTTTTGCCCCTCCCCCCCAATAATTTTGGGGAGGGGCGAAGTATCATTTCGCACCCCTCCCCCCTCCCCACCAAATAAAATTTGCATCGAATAACCAATTGTTGAAGGCTGTATCATGAACCCATAATCCACGTCTACCGGCATTTCAAATTTATGCTTTACACACCGACCAATTTTATTTGCACTGGGCGTATGGTTCATTCTTATTTTGTTTTGATGAATCAATATGGGAGAGCTTTCTGAGTGGGTTTTCATTCAGCTTTCAGCGTTGGTGCAGATAACTTTCATGAATCAATTGATTGATTGTACTGATTTATCAATTGTTTACCTTTTTGAAGCAATGATTTCTGACGTAGGACTTACGTCACTCTTTTCTATTCCTGTATAGAGGCGCCGTTCTAAAATCTCTGAAATCAAAAGCGTTACGCGGGATTGGAGATTTTGAACGATAAAATCTCCTCTCTAGCCCACAACAATTTTACAATAAGTATTTCATTTGAAAGGTAGAACATCAAAGCTGAATCCCTGTTGCTTACTTTATTCATTACATTTGTTTAAACTAATTGAAAAGTACTTAAGAGAAAAATGTCTAAACGCACAAAGATATTGGTCGAAAATGACATAATATTTGAGCCACGCTCTGATTGGTTCATACTGCCGCAGTTACCGTGCCAGCGATTATAAAACATGTGGGGACGTCCGACCAACCATCAGTGCTCGCTGTGCGACGTATGCGTATGCGACAGACGTTATTGCTGAGCACGTTACCCCACACACCCAAAACACCAAAACCCCCCCCCCCCCCCCCCCCCCCCCCCCCCCCCACCACCACAACCCCACTTTTTTCCCTTTTCACCTTTTCTTCTGTTGTCTTTTTATTTTTGTTTTTTATAAATAGCACCTTAACCATCTTCGTCCTTCCTCCCTTTAGTCCTGTCCCACCCCCCCTCACCCCAACAAAAATGAAAAAAAAAATTTCAATCCCAAACCATTTTCTTTCCGTAAAAAACTATAAAGGGTGTTCCGACCAAAATTTGGTCAAACAGTAATGTTTGTGAGTCGATCAAAGTTTTTATTAATAAGTTTCAAATGCTTTTTTTTCAAGTTAAGTTAATACAGAATACAGGAGAAATATTCAGCTAAGCTTCCTTTTTACCGAATGCGAATTGTCGGGTCTTTCGTTTAACACCGGCCATAAGATTTTGTATAGTCTCCTTGTCCACTTTATTCACCGCAGAACGCCAGTTTGATTTGTTTCTCGCTCACAACAGCTTTTTTAGTCTTCTTAAGGTTCAGCTTGACGATGGCCCAATATCGTTCGATTGGGCGGAGCTCTGGCGTGTTGGGAGGGTTCCTGTCCTTGGGCACCACTTGAACGTTGTTGGCAGCAAAATACTCCATGGCCTTTTTTCCGTAATGGCAAGACGCCAAATCCGGCCAAAATAGAACGGAACAATTGTGTCGCTTCAGCAAAGGCAGTAGAGGTTTTTGTAGGCCATCGCGCAGATAAATTTCCTGGTTGACGGTTCCGGTCGCAATGTAAACGTTGCTCTTCAAGCTACAGGTACAGATGGCCTGCCACACCAGATATTTCTTCGCGAACTTTGACAGTTTAATGTGTTTGAAAATATCTGCCATCTTTCCCCGTCCGGTTGCCATATAAAATTCCTATCCAGGAAGCTATTTAAAGTCTGCCTTGGCGTTAGATTCATCGTCCTGTACCACTCAACCAAACTTTGTCAGCATCGTCGTGTACAACATTCGCGATCGTGCTTTGGCCGACGTGTTTTGTTTATCGTCGCGATTTGGAGTCACCACTTTCTTGTAAGTCGAAAGTCCAGCTCCACGGTTGAAGGCACCACTTCCAGCTTTTTTGCGACATCTCGGACGGAGAGGTTGGGGTTCCGCTCGAAACAGCGGGCAACTCTTTTTGTCGTCGCTGTGGCCTCCGGCTTTCGATTTCCCCCCGATTTAGCTTTCCTGGCTGTCGACAAACGTTCACCGAACACTTTTAATACGTTGGTAACAGTTGATTTAGCCACATTCAACAATTTCGCCAACTTGGCGTGAGAGTAGTTTGGATTTTCGCCATGCACGTGCAAAATTTTGATGCGTTGCTTCTCTTCCTTCGACGACATTTTGACAACTGAAGTGCTAATCTCAAAATCAAAATAGAGGCATGATGCTACACGCACACATCTTCAAAATGAGGGGTGTGCAAAATTATTCAATGCACGATGAAAGGAAATGCGTCAAGTTTAAGTCGACCAAATTTTGATCGAAACACCCTTTAAACCTGTCCTTTTCAGGACGATCAAATCAATCTGCCAAATAAAAGTATGTTTGAATGAAATTTCTCTTGAGCCCATCGAAATTTTCATTACCACACACCGGCTGAATATGGCGTTGCTTAAAAAGCCGTGCCCGGAAAAAATGGCCAAATCAATCGCCCACGTCATCTTCGTGGTCAAGTGGTTAGCGGCGTAAACTGTCGTTCAAGAGATTGCCATTAAGCCCTGGGTTCGATTCCCGCTCCAGCCTGTGGAACTTTTCGCAAAACGAAAATTTCCAAACTGGCCCACTGGGTATCAGGTTAAATTGTTCGTTGTAATTCGCTCTATGTAAAATGTTCAGTCTGTATAATCTCGAGTTGAAGATTGTTAACCATGGTTCCCCATAAAAATGTAAATGTTTTTTTTTTATTTTTATCGTGCGCCCAACCCCCCGGCAGTCCCCCAGCCCAAGAAGATTGAAAAGAAAATTTCAATCGCGAACCATGTTCCCTCCGTAAACACAGGATCTATTTTACACTTGCAAGCACGTTGGACATTCAACAAACAAAATATTATTAACTGTTTATTCGTTTCTATAAATTTTTGTGGAGAACCAATAGTAAGGCCTCTTACACTAATAGCAAAGGGTTTCATGGTTTTCTAGACTGAATAAAATATAGTTGAGATTTATTAATTCGATGAAATCAATTTCTTCACATCAACAAGCAGTCCTACGTCAACTTTGCAGTTATGTCACTGACATAACTCACGCTTTCTTTTTTTATGGGGAAAATGTCTAGTGATCAAAATATGACATTCGTCATGATTTTGAAATCTAAGATGGCGGATCTAAATTTAAGTTGGCTGCAGTTTCTTAGAGATTTACTTAAGGAAGTCATGCGATATTGATATATTTGATATAGAGGAGATGTCTAGCGATCAAGAATTAAGACTTGTCACGGTTTTGAAATTCAAGATTGTGGGCCAAAATGCAAGATGACCAAATTAGCAAATAGCAGACATTTAACCAGCTCAGAGCTAGAAAGTTGTGCGCCGAGATGGACTGATATAGGCAAACCAACTTCTTTGCGCTTGCAATTCCCAAATGACCAAAGCCTTTTAGGGATTCTACGAAAAGATGACTGCTTACAAATAACGTTTCGACGATATAAGGAACGGTTGTGAATACGGTAGGCATTGCTAGCACGGTTGAACAGTTGCTTACTAAACTGTGAGTGACTCCTGCAGTGATGTCGCAATCTTTTTGCCTTGGCACGTTTGAGTTGACGCAAAAGGCTATTGGACCATGGGGGGTTCGGCTTCGGGTGACATAAAGGGATTTATGAGGGGCTCCCATCCGTCTTGCCTACCATGCATTGTGGTAGCTAGCTAAGAGTTTATCTACTCGACCAGATACCGCCTTCCAAACATGCCCTACGCTCAATTTCAACTACTTCTATTCAATTTCACGACCTGCCGTGCTCTTACGGACCTATCAATGCTTCCTATTCACATTTTTGGTTCTAGCTGAAATTGCTGTTCTTTCCTAGAGGTACATATTGATAAGAATGATATTTCCAATTTTTAAACATTATAATTAATTACGTGCTTCGTGCAGCAACAAACGACATGATTAGTTTAATGTATAAAGGGATTTGTTCAGCAATTATATCGCGAATAATGTGGCTGAAGTAGATCACAGCGTCGTCAATGGAATCGAAATTATCGAAAGGTTGACAATCGACACGGGAAATTGCAGCACAAATATCGGCATGATTAGCTCGGCGGTACCATCGGCGTAATCGTCAAACGTTATCGAATCTGGGAGGTCAATCACGACGTCCAAAGCTGGGTGGTCGGCGTTGACGGTGATAATCGGTTCAATAGATTCTGCAACTTTACATGCATTGCTTACTGTGTCGTTTCCAACGACGAGATCCAAAAAACCGCGAATTTCTGTTCGGTACTCCGTTAAGCTGAGTCAAGCCTTGAAAAAAAGACCATCGACTAGCGCACAACCGGAGTTTGAAAGAACAGATTGAGGATGGACTTCTAGAAATCCGTTATCCGTTGCTTTACACTGCAAATACGGTTGATTGTAATCCCCAAACTGCAAGACGAAGTCATTAAAAACCAGTTTGGAGATAATTGAACCAATGGAATCCAGATGATCAAGTATGCAACTCATATTGTCACAACGATCAGGGGGTAGATAGATAATTCCAACGCTGATGATTCGACTTGGCGTCGAGATTTTAATCCATAGCTGCTCAAGAGTTATACTTGTCGATGTGGGATCAATAAAGCTGTTTCAATACTTGGAGACCGCAATTAAAATACCACCACCACGGACATTTGAACTGTTTGTTGCATTGCGATCGGTGCGGTATACTTCAAACTTGGGGCCAAATAGTTGCGCATTGTGGAATCGCTCGTCCAGCCAAGTCTCCGTCAATACAATAACGTCATAGTCGCATTCGCTGACAGCCAAGAAAAACGAATCTACCTTAGTTCGGAGTCTACGTACGTTTTGGTAATAAAACCGCAAAGCAGAAACAGGTACTACGTCATTGAGCACAATAACATCAGTCGAGCAACCTCCAGAAGCGTCAGAGGTGAAGTTTCCAGGCGTCGGCGACTCAAAGTTGGATAAGGCGCCAGGTGCACACGTGGGTTGATCGCTAGAAGCAACTGACGTTACCGGAAGGAAGTTGTTCGCATCACAATTATACTTGCCTGTGTGGACGGCTTGGAAGACCCCCTCTACATACTTAAACACAGGACTTTTTTCAGGAAACCTGTGGAAAACAATGACATATCTTACAACATATGTGAGACGTCACGTTTAGATTGGGAAGTCGAAGGTCCCATTGTTCACCATGGTTTCATAAAATTCTTTACAGATGGTTCAAAAATTGAAACAAAAACGGGAGCAGGAATCTTCGGTCTTGGAGTAGAAAGCTCAGTAGTGATGGGAAACTAGCCAACTGTGTTCCAAGCGGAGATTTTTGCTATAATAAAAGTTTTTCTCAAGAGAAAATATGCAACTTTTTGTACTTTTACAGAATGCCAAGGGGAATTCAAAGCCTTGGGTAGTTATAAATTAATTGGCCTAGACTCATTCTCTGGTATATCATACTGTACCATAAACTATACTCTTGGGAAGAACAAAGGGTGATGACCAAATGGTTGGTCACCACATAGTGTGTTCAATCGAAGAGGTTTATAATACCAAATGTCACAATCAGTAAAAAGCTTTTGGAGTGCAATAAGAGAGTTCTTTGAACAAGTAACTGCCATACTGCTCGAGAAGGAATAATGTCTGCGTTTCTGTAACATAGAACGTGAAACCTCGGAACACCTACTCTAAAACTGTGTTGCTGTGTTGCTTTCTACAAATGCAGATTTAAATTTCTGTACAGTGGCTATAAGCAACCTTGAGAAATTTTGACTGCAAATTCTGGAAAAGAGCTGGGTTTTATAAACACAAATTTGTCTGACTCGGAGAAGGTACGTCTTCGGGTGTTCACTTGACAAATGGTGATCTACCTATAAGATGCGAACAGTAAACAGGGATATACCACAAAAGTTCAGCTCAGTGGATGCGCAGTGGTTCTACGTTAAAATAACTTATTCCTGTTTCCTGCCAACAGAGTAGTTCTGATCCTGTGTAGGGTTTTTAGTACCGACCCTTTTTGGCGAGTCCCGGTACTACGGTACTGAACCCCTCAGTACCGGGAGTACCGGGAAAATACCGGTACTGGAAGATTTTTTTTTTCGAAAATCATTAAAATCAATAAAAAGGCAGGATTTGATGATAACGATTCAAACTTTATTCATTGCTTTGTATGTATTCAATGTCTTTATGCTTGAAATATGCTTTCAAAACTCACAGCATATTCAATGTTTCGTCAGACATACGGGATCGTATTTTAGTAGCGAAGCTTCCAGAAACATAGAACGCTCTTTCTGAGTCTACAGAATTAAGGCGAACTGTTGCTAGTGAATCATTAAGCATTGACAAGTATTTTCCTTTCAGCTTTTCTGAGTCGTAGTAAGTGAACTCTTGTATTACAATCTTTACGAATCCTGGTTCAGTAATCGAACTTACAGGAACACTCTCGCTTACCTTTGACTGCTGCATCCTCCGTTCAAATTTCTGTTTCATCGTCAAAGCCTCGTATTCACCAGCATCTACTCCATCAGTAGTTGGAGCTACGGTCGAATCCATTGGTTCATCTGTTTCAACACCGTTCAGTCGTTTCAGTATCTCGGCAGCTTGTTTAATCAAAGTAGTCTTGGACGTTTTGAAAAATACGCCAAAATCATTGCTGATTGACGTTTTAACTGCAGTGTTCTTCAAAAACGCAAAAAAGTCAGCGTATTCAAAGCGTCTTTCTGCAACTCGCTGCTTGAGCGCTTCGAAAAGCTCGTTGGCGATAGCGGTCTCCTGACAAGACAGTTGTTCGAGCATATAGTGTAATGCCACATCCGCTTCGTACAATGAGCAATCTTTCCGGCACAGTTGTTCAACAGCAGCATTGATGGGTTCAAGAGCGTTTATGATTTCCCGAACCAAATCTATTTTATTATCGGTCATGCTCAGCTTTACTTGTCCTTTCAGATCGATCATCGCTTTCTGTACCGCGTTCCTGACGACGTAGAATCTCTTAAGCATGTCAAACAAGCTATTCCATCGTGTTTTGACGTCGATAACCAACGGCATCTCTTTTCCAAACACCTGCTGGACGTAGTTTTGAAGAAGGTCGTCGTTCTTGACCGGTGATTTGCGGAAAGTTCTTACAATTCCACGGAGTTTCTTAATGGTAGCGTGGTATTCAGGCCGCAATTCCACTTCATCGCATTCCGCATCTTCTAGCACGAACTCACCGTCATCGTCATCCTCATCATCGGCAGAAGAGTCTGAATCAGCATCGTTGGAACCTAAAATTCGAGAAATTACCTAGAAGTTCAGTTATAAAGATAACAATTTGAAATGAACAAACCTTCTCCGCTCAGCTCACGTTGATTGTATGTTGGTTCATTACGGGAATAAAGCACACTCGTGACAGCAAGGTGTATCCCGTGTGCAAGGCAAACTTGATGATCCGTGGGAATTAATCTTCCGACTTTCTTCATTACAGATGCACCATCTGTCGTTGCTGCTACAACGTCTTCGGTGAGGGATAAGCCATACTCAGACAAGATCTCTTCCAACAGCTTGACACATTTCTCGGCATCCATTGATCCTACTATCCTTTTCAGACCCAAGTTCCAGGTGTGTTGACCGTCATGAGCATTTACGTTCATGTATCTTCGGTTCCGAGTTGAAGTCCACTCATCAAAAGTGACTAATCTTACGGCCTTGCTTCCTGATTTCACCAAACTCCTTTCGGTACCCCCCAACAACAAAAATGTAGTGCGCATTGACCTTCAGCCTGATACCTTCCGGTGATTTGGGGATATCTCGAAATCCTCGGGCATATAATCCAAGCCGGATGCCCTCTGAGTTGCAAATTGTGTTGAATGGAATATTGCCCTCATCAGCCATCCTTGCCAAAGCGGCCTCAAGCGGGGACGATTTGGAAAAATACTGATGAAGTGTGGCGATCTTTTTGGGATGTGATGATGTCGTTGCGGTTTGATTGTCTTGAGGTACGTCATCGGACGCCGGACGTTTGTCCAAATTGATTTGATGTACTCCTTTGAGATGTTTTTTTCAATCCGGAGGTACTCGAACCTTCGCATTTGATCACTTTGAAACACTTAGCACATTTTGCAACACCACGGTTTTGAATTCCATGAAGAAAATATCTCCGAACGGAAGTTTTCGGCACTCCTTCCTTGCTAATTGCTTCAAATTCCATCTTCAATGGTACTGATCACTCCATTCACCACCGTAAACAATACTGGACAATGACAGTTTCAATTCTCCGACAGAAGTACGTCACGACTGCATTCATGCAAAGATGATTTGTAGTGGTATTGGTGTTATACGTATGAATATGAATGAACTGAGCAAGGCACAGCTGCTTGTCAATCTTGTCATTCAAAATCGAACTGAGTTGTCTAGGTTGCACAGTGGGTCAGGTGTTTGAAATTTTAGTAAAAAAATATCACTCACTAGCTGCTGCATTCAAATAATGTGGTTTTAACCACCGGCAGTTTTAGTTTCCACTCGGACCAAAACTTTTTGCTTAGTACCGAAAATACCAGTACTTTCATTAAGCCAGTACCGGTATTTCGGTACCGAAAATTGGTCGGTACTCCCGGGAATTCCGGTACCGGTACTCCCGGTACTAAAACCCTAATCCTGTGGTCGAGTCCGGTGATGGGGTCTCCCACCCCTTATTTACAGGCAGGTACATATCTCCATGCAACATTTCTGTGCCTAATCAGCTTCCGTGTTGCAGCACCACATCAGAATCCCCAGCTTCAACAAATGGCTTTTACACCTCCGAGCCTGTTTCAGGCGGTCCTACTATTCACCTGACTCAATGCAGAGGCATTTCTTCCTCCGACTTCTGGCCGCAACTTCGCATCTACTATCAAAATGTTCATGGATTTTGAACGACGATTTCTATCTGTCAGTGTATGATGCGGAGTATAATGTGATAGTACTAAAAGATACGACGATTGTATTCTATCGAATACAACTCCACTGAATAGTAGAAGCGTCGTGGTGGAGGTGTTTTGATAGCAGCAACCTCTAGATTATGCGGTTGTGGCATTGGAACAGTTATTGGTAAAACTTTAATTGCAAACGTGTTTCATGAGTATTGGAGTAGTATACCTTCCTCCTAACCGTAGAGATGACCTTACTCTAATAACGCTTCATAGTGATACTAAAAGTTCTGTTTTGGCATGCTTGAAACCGTGTGATTTTGCGCTTCAGTTTGGAGACTGTAATCATTCCAACATATGTTGGACTGCTTCAGCGGGCTTAATATTGATGCCGGCTCATCTTGATTTTCGACTTCGGATGGTGTTTTTTATGATGCTTTTTGTTTTAATGGTCTGACACAAATTAACTCAATTAAGAATTCCAATTCCCGTCTCTTGCATTGATATTGGTGAACGATACAGCTTTATCAAGTTGCAGCATTTCTGAAGCGGTTGGTGTATTTGTATATCCAGACATTGCACATCCTCTCATTGACGTTGCTGTTTTATTGGCTCTACCCGTGAAATTTGAGCAATTACAAGTCAATCCGCGGCTTGATTTTCGTCGTGTCAATTATAACCTGTTGAATGATGCGCTCTCTGTGATAGATTGGCAATTTTTGGATGGCGCTCGAAATATAGATGAAATCAACTCTGAGATTCGTCGTGTTAGCGATGCGTATGTGCCACTTCAACGTCCTGCATTGAAACCCCCATAGACAAACAACCATCTTCGCAGATTAAAACGATGTCACCGTGCAGCTCTTCAGAAATCTAAGAGAGTAGTAATAACTACATGATATATAATCGCTTCATGTATGCCCGCTACATTGACCATACACAGAAAAATTTCAGTTTGCGTTCATTCTTTCGTTCATTCGTTCAATCAGAACAAGGCCGGTGTGGCCTCTGCTGTACACAGAAGTTGTCTCCATTGTATACGGTCCATGGCTGTACCTCGATAATCTCGCTGTCTGCGGAGGGTTCGCAGGTCGCCTTCTACTTTATCGATCCACCTTGCTCGTTGCGCGCCTCTTCTTCTTCTTGTACCCCGGTTCGTTTGGAGAACCATTTTCACAGGGCTGTCGTCCGACATTCTTACGACATGCCCAGCCCATCGTAGTCGACTGAATTTTGCGATGTGTACGATAGGAGGTTCTCCCAGCAACTGATGCAATTCATGGTGCATTCGTCGATTCGCTTTCGATGCCAAGTACCATTTTTGCATTAGTATGATTGTGTGGCAAGAACAATCATACGCTATGCCCAGGGAGTCGGGAGATTTTCCTTTACGAAAAATTCCTAGACCAGACCGGAAATCGAACCCAGCCACCTCCAGCATGGTGTTGCTTTGTAGCTGCGCCTTTACCGACTGAGCTAAGGGAGGACCCTATCATTGTAAATAAAGCGCTCTTCGTTGCTCACAAGAACTAAATATCTACTGCCCAGCATGAATTCTACCCGAAGAGATCCGTGATCTCTTGCAATTCACCTCTTTGTGCATTCGATCGAAGGACGCTGGCATGCAGGTATATGCTACGAACACCGATTTCAAAGCTGCATTCGACCGAGTGAACCACGATCTTCTGCTTCAAAAACTCGGAGTATCCACAGCCTTTGTAGGCTGGTTCAAATCTAACTTGTCCGGGTGGTCCATGAAAGGATAGGCTCATCGCTTTCAGCTGTATTTACCATATCATCTGGTGTTCCACAAGGGAGTAACCTGAGCTCCCTGCTATTTTCGCTGCTGTTTATTAATGATGCGGCATTCATTTTACCATCCAGAACTCTTGTTTTATACGCAGATGATTTGAAGATCTTCAAGGTGATCATGTGTATCGAGGACTGTGCCTACCTGCAGAAACTGTTGGTTTTATTTGGGGATTGGAGTAAACTTCCTTGAGCTGTGTGTAACGAAGTGCAACACTATTTCGTTTACTAGAAAACGTCAACCGATCATTTTTAGTTACCGGGCATGTTTTAGACCAGCTGGAAAAGGATAGAGTCCTTGGTGTGATTTTGGACTTCCAGCTAAACTTCCGAATTCACATTGACGACGTGATTTCGAAAGCGAACAGACAGCTCGATTTCATGTTGAAGCTCACCGATGGTTTCACTGATCCTCTGTGCTTGAAATCACAGTACTATGTTGTGGTGCGATCGATTCTGGAATCTGCTGTATTAGTTTGGTGTCCGTTCAACATTATGTGAGTTGACCGTACTGAACCTATCCAAAGAAAGTTTGTGCGCCTAACTCTTCGTCATCTACCAAGACGTGATCGTTTTAACCTGCTGCCATACGAACATCACTGCATGCTATTAGGAATTGAAGCCCTGGAGAAAAGAAGGACTGACATGCAAGCGGTTTTCGTTACCAAGGTCCTAGTCGGAGATGTCGATGTACCTGCTATCATGGTGGATATTAGTATATATGCCCGCTCCATTTGTCATCGTTACTTTTTGCATTTGGCAACCCGCAATACTCGATAAGGCCAATACGACCCAATACGCGTCATGGCGTCTCGCGTCAACGACGTTTCAAATCATTTCGATTTTCACGTTCCTGCTGCTGTTCTGCAACGTTATTTGAGGAATCTAACTTGTTATGCGATGGACTTATGGACCGAGAAGATTTGATGATCACTGGATGTTAAACGACAATTGGAGAAACGACTCATTTTCCGTTTTTTTTTTTCAAACGAAAGACTACGTTTCTCTTTTCTATACCGGGTGTCATTTCAAAATTTTGAAAAATTCGAGTGTTACGCAAAAGTGAAAGGTTTTTGAAGGCAAACGTACTTTTGCATATAAAAAGTAATAAACGATCCATAAAAAATTGAAAATCGTGCCACGAAAAACGCATTTTTGACCCATAAGACTCTGGTGAATATCCATAAAAAAATTGAAATGATCCATAAAATACAGCAATGTGATCCATACTTTATAAAAAATTTAGCAATAAAATATCAAAAATGTTGTATCTAGGGCATGGTCGTTAAAAGTGTACGGATTACCCAAAAACATATTGCAAATTATCCATAAAAAGTGCAATAACTTTCCTTAAACTTGTAAAATTGATCCATAGAATGTAACCTTTGTGCAATAAAATATATTCGCATGTTCCATAAATTATTTGAAATTTTCCATAAATAAATTGCCAATGACCCATAGAATGATGAATAATGAACCATAAGCTTATAATAATGATACATAGTAAATCAGTTTTGTTCGCTAAACCATATGGTATGATCCATAAGTTATGCCTGCATTTTTATAGGTTGGGGCACTTTTTTTAAATTTTGATCCTTAAAGATTGAAAAATTGATCCCCAATTGCGTTACTTCTCAGATTTAGTTACATGTCCGTTCTTTCAGGTATCCGAATAAAGTATTACTGCTAAAGGAGGATTGCGGAGTTTTTGCGTAGCCGTGTTGAGTGTTGAAGAACTAAACGATCGATGTTTCCGACATCCGAAGTGTTAACATAGCGTAGATTAGATTCCAGGCAAACGGCTGATTTAAGCATTTGCCCGGTATAATACAAACAGAGGATGTTTTTTTTAGTTTGGTCCGACGAGCGATAGCGAGTTGGACAGCAAGCGTCTGCCCGGCATAATTTAAATCAAATTTTCTGAAACAACAGTTTAATCAAGTCATAAATTTGACCTGAAGTTCTTTATGTGCAGGAGAACTTTTTACCAAATTTCTTTATAAACATGTGTCGCAGTTGCGGGGAGATCAAATAATGTTAAGTTCACAAAGTTGGTTTGTTATGAATCATTTTTTGAAGACTATGATTTGTTATACAAACTATTAGGGGTCCCTTTCTGGAACATTTACTATAATTAATAGATTATACGCACATATGTTAGTGCAGATATGTTACATTCAGTGGATCAATTTTGCAAGTTTAAGGAAAGTTATTGAACCTTTTAAGTATCATTTGCAATCAGTGCTTGAAAATATCATATTCATTTTTCATAATGCACCCTAACTGAGACAACATAAGGAGTGTATCGAATATAAGCTATCCACATACATTTGCGTTGTACGCATGTATTTGTGATGGTTTTTTATGCTCTGAACACTGCATGCTGTGCGTTTGACTGTCAGCTTTCTTTTGTTTACTTGTTTGTGCGGTTCAAATTCTGCGTTTTCAAAATGTCGCGTATTGAAAAGGAAGTGAAAATTAAGGTTCTGGACACATGGCTAAGTGAGAAGGGTATTACTATGCGAAAATTAGCGAAGCGGTTTGGGATTCATCATGCGAGTGTTAAAACCATCATTAATAAGTTTGGGGAACACTATTCTTTGGATAAGCTACCAGGAAGAGGCAGAAAACCCGGTTCTTCCAACCCGAAACTGGAGCAGAAAGTGGTATCTCTAATCATGAAGAATAAATCAATGTCAATACGTGATTTGGCCAAAAAAGCAGGAACGAGTGTCGGAATGATCCAGCGTATCAAGAGGCGAAACCACCTGAAGACCTACAAGAAGCAGAAAATCTCGAAACAAAGTGCAGAACAGAAGAAGCGAGCAGCAACAAGGGCCCGGAAATTGTATTCGCGTCTTTTGCAGCGTCCGGATGCATGCGTTTTGATGGACGATGAGACCTATGTAAAGGAGGACTCAAAAACCCTTCCAGGTCCACAATACTTTACTGCCGTCGTTGGGGAGGATGTGAGCGATGCGGACAGGTCGATTCAAGTGGAGAAATTCGGTCGAAAGGTACTGGTATGGCAAGCAATATGTTCCTGTGGTTTGAAGTCAACCATTTTTTACACTACCGGAACTATAAATGCGGAAATCTATCGATCTGAGTGTCTCCAGAAGAGATTGTTGCCTTTATATAAGAAGCATAGTACACCTCCACTGTTTTGGCCGGATTTAGCGTCGGCTCACTATGCCAAAACCACTCTCAATTGGCTTGCGGAAAAGGGTATAGATTTCGTTGAGAAAAATATCAATCCACCAAATTGCCCTCAGCTTCGACCCATCGAACGTTACTGGGCAATCGTGAAGAGGGTCTTCAAGAAGACTGGTAAGGCAGCTGGGAACATGCAGGAGTTCAAAAAAATTTGGGCTCAAGCGTCCAAAAAATGCGATGCAACACTTGTCCGGAACTTGATGAAGAGCATTCGATCCAAAGTTCGAAAATTCGTGAAGGAATAACTTAAATTCCATCCGGTCTTCATTATGTTCAAGTTTAACCTCGTACAATAAGGGATCAATTTTTTGGATGAATAAAATATCGGTTTTCAACCAAATTTGAAAGAAAGTTTGTGGATAGCTTATTTTCGATACACTCCTTATTTTTCATCACGTACTGTTCCTAGCGAACAAGAAGTAAACACAAATTTGCCTTCATGAATCTCTAGTGCAACGTGAATCAACTTGTATTGGGTTGCTTTGCTTTCATCATTCATTCGTTCCAGAAAGCAGTGAATGTAAATAAGCGCAAATATCGCTTTAAATCTCGACGTTCTAACGTGAAGAAGAAAGAACAGTCCTTCATTTCAAGAATCAATGAATTGGAAGCACCAACGTATTTTGTTTGCACGTATTTTCACCCACTTCTCGAATCGATCCTTCAAAATGCCTTTTTTCGATCTCGAACCACAAACTCTGTAGCGATTTCGGCCCTAGATCGTCAGCTAGAGCTCCGTCTTTTGGCTTCCTTTGCCTTCAGCCATGTTCGGGAATATTTGAAAATAAAATATCCTGTGGCAGAAAAAAATCACTCACGAACGCGAAGATGAATGACTGGTTACCAGAACATTCAGTCAAGCAACCAAAATCTCTTGACGCTTGAATAGCCAGATATGTGCTGTGCTGTGGTGTGAATGAGTTGTGTGGAACACAGGGACAACGGAATGACTGAGCACAGCAAAATAGTACGTAAATATGTAAGTCGACACGAATCTATTGCGTGACTGATAGAACGAAATGAAGATAGGAAAATTGTGCAAACTGAAATTTTACAGTCGTCCGACGGGTGTATTTTTTTCGAGCTCTGTTTGAATATGTTAATGGGAAATCCGAATAATTTTATATATTCTTCCCTTGATATAAAACGGTTAATTTTTTATATTTTATTGCTAAATTTTGTTAAAAGTATGGATCAAATTGATGAATTTTACGGATCATTTCTATTTTATTTTTTTGTGGTTTTCATCAGAGTCTTATGGGTCAAAAAAACTACGGCATAATTTATGGATCATATATATTACATAAATATCTTTTTGAATTTTTTTTTGGGGTAGTGGGAATATTTTTGGGGCCCCCCCGATATATAACGGTGCATTTTTGTCAGTTTTTTGCTAAAACTTACATATAGTATGGATCACATTGCTGTGTTTTTTGGGGCCTTTTCTTTTTTTTTTTGATTTTCATCAGAGCCCAATGGGTCATAAATACTTTTTTTTGGGACGGAATTTATTTTTTTCATGGATCATTTCTTCAGTTTAAAGGTGCAAACATAGGGCTGCCGTTTTTGAATGCTAATAACTCTCGTTTGACTGAACAGAATGACTTTATTTATACACCATTTGATCAGAAAAACTTACAAATGTTTTGGATTAAAATTTAAATTAAGTGCTATTAGTATAAGTAGTTCAATTTTTTACTTAAAAATGACCTACGTTTGCTCCCATACAAATCGGCATATGAACAGGTTGAAAATATGGTTTCCCTGTCCTGGTCCTCAAAACCGGGTAACAAATGGTTCAAATTGTCTTCTTCTTTTTATTTCATTAGGTTTCATTTCATGTTTAATCCAGCCATATCCATAAATTATAACTGAAGCCCGTCCACTCTAATAAAATTTGCTTCGTACTGCATTCTCGTGCCTCTCTTCTTTGTAGGCAATGCTATCAACATCAGTATAAAGCACACGATTTGAACCAAAATGATTTCGTTGGAATATTCAAATTCGATTGATCGGGCACGTACGGTGTTTTTCGCTCTCTTGTAACGAAGATTTTTTCTAGTTTTTTTTTCTATCTCGTCCGTTTTCTCGCTAATTATCGCCTGCGTTTACTCATCTACAAACCTGAAGGAAGCGCTGCAAACACCGACAAAGTTTTATAAGTTTTCCCACTCGACCTATTTCCGTGGCAATGGGTCGTAAAAATTGATAAACCATGCGGGCGGCATCCGCTTCTGAAGCCTTACCGGAGCCGGGCACCTCCCAGCGGAAAACGATGTTTGTGACAACTAGAATCATCCCAAGTATCTTGCCTTCGGCCATTCACAGCGACGAGGAGTTTAATAAACTACTATCCGGATTGAATACAGCACATGATGGTGTTCTGCTGGTCAAATAAACCGAAAATATAAAATAATTTCTAACGCGTATCATAGCCATCGTCCTTTTCAGGACGACCAATTAAATTTTTCAATAAAAGAGTTTGTGTTTAAGTGAAATGTTCGTGATTTATCCTAAACAACCTTTGTATATTATCAAAAATAGGACATTTTGGATTGTTTGAAGCACTCAGTCGAGAGTGGTAAATTCGATAGAGATTTTTCATTAAACCCGAAATGATTTTTTTTTAAATTTTTTTCTCCTTATTTTACGTCGGCTTATTTCCTCACATGGTGACAATCACCGACGCCAGGAAGACGAAACCACCACCTGGACCCTACCTAACGGCTCATGAATATGAGCCGGGACCAACGGCTTTACTTCCCTTCCGAAGAAAGACGTGAGCAGATATTTTTCGTCTCAGAAAAACCACCGACGTCGACTGGGATTGAACCAAGACCCACTGGGGTGCCAAGTAGCAGTCACGCTTACCACTACACCACCGACGGCCGGCATTTTTTTACCCGAACTGAAAAATTGAATGGCTCGGATAGCAGAAATTTTCATAAGACGGGATGGGTCAAAGCAAAATGATAAAACATTTTAATTTTAATACGTGTTATGATATGTATAAATTAGATGATACCATTATTACTATACATCAACGCGGTCCTCCGTGAACCTCACGGTTATATCCCTGATATGACCCTCCTCTGATTTTTATCATCATAACCTATTTTTGTTACTTGTAATCGATGTATATTGCAATAAGTTTACTCTTTCTTCATTGTTATAGTTATGTTAATGTTTGATTTGTATTTTATGTTTTATATATATTGTCTTTTTCCTGTCCATATTCATTAAGAATACGTGTTAGATTAATAATAAATAAATACATAATTAAAAAAATTGAATAGGTTATAAAAGGAAGTAGTATTCATTAATTGGGTGGCTATTAGTTGAAGTGATTGATGTTACAGTAAGCGATCGAGAAACTGTTTTTCAATGGACCTAGCAAGTTTTGGAATCAAAATTACATTTTTAGAATTCTGGAAACAATCCCGCAAAAATGATGCCTGGATTCGATTTCCGGTCTAGACTTGAAAATTTCTGTGAATTTCTCGAATTCATTGCACAGAGTATAATTCTACTTGCACCAAAATCTCTCAATAATTAAGTCGTACACATCTGTATCACCAGAGCTGGCAATCAGCTTATTGTGACAAGAAACAAGTTCAAAACTAATTAAAAGGAAACAAGAATACAAACCATCCCATTTTTTTAATTAGCATTTTCAACTTATCATTATACTCACCAGAAAGTTAAATTTTGAAATCATCTCAAAACGTTTGTTCCTCTCATTCCGGGAATACAATTCAACAATTCATCCGAACGGAACATTCCTTCCAATTTTCGGATTCGGAAACTGATTGAAGGGTGATTGGATTGGATTCCCACCGCTGCAAACCATATGTGACTTTGTCGAAATGGTCACCACCGGTGTATTCCCTCTTTTCAACCGTTAGCATGAACCTGAATGAATAAACCAACAAATGTCGTTCTTTTTTTTTCGAGCGGAAAATTCGATTGTGTATCCTCCCGTTCCCGGTAAGAAAACCATCAGATTTTTCTCGGAAGGAGAATCGCATAACGAGCTTCAACCGATAAGACAACTTTTCCTCAGTCCAGCCATTGAAAGTTGGACAAATTTCAAATGGAGAAACAGATGTCAATCAGATGTCACAAACTTGTGCGTTACCTCAAGTGGGAAAGGTGAGTGGTATAGGATCGGGGCTTGGAAAACCGTTGTTCTTTTGTTTAATTAAACGTCCATTGGGTTTTTTGGTGAGCAATGGTAGATAGGATCAAGGATCAGACCCAAAACTGATGATGAAAGAGTGCTTCATGAAATATTAAACCCTACCGTCGTCGTCTGGGGTTGACGATGATGAAACGACGACGACAGATTTCATCCATGTTCGGCAGTCCACTGGACCGGCTCGGTGTTGACGTTTTATGTCATTACAGAAAGTCAACTTTGGTGGAAAAAAAAGGGGACCCACTCACTTTTGTGTGTTCCCAACCAGGAAGCGCTACTTGCACTTGAACATAGTGTTCCATTTTTAACCTATGAATAATTAACGTGAGAATCCGGCGACACTCAATACTGGTCGCATTAATTATAATCAGAAAAGTTTGCGAGTCATTCTCGGTTTGCGGGAGAAAAAAAAGTGTGGCTCGGGGTTGAATCTTCAAATAGCTCTGAGGACGAAGTCGTAAAATTTTCCCTGCTAGTTCTAACGGTCCACCACTCGGACGGGTAATTAAGCACGTGGAACATGAATTTTGTAGCAAACTGTTTAACGATGTGCATCAGCTTGTTTGATTCAGTGGATTGATGTTCCTAAAAGCAGACACGGTGCAAGTGGACTCACTCATTGGCAAGTTTATTGATGAAATGAGTTGTGATTAGATAAATAATGCTCTGCTCAGTGGGGGTACGCTTTTTAATGATACGTTTATGGTACTTGATGTTAGTTTTAAATTGATCCTAGGGTCCTACATCGGGGTTTCCCAGCGAAAGCGTCACATTTTCCATGTTCCTTTTCATCGGTGAATTCACCAGAGCATCCAGAAAAAACTTTGGAACTTCCAACTCAAACTGCACCATTATCATGGTGTAAGTGGCCACCGTTGACAGGATCTGGAAATAATCGGAATCAATTTGATAATGAGTTCACTGCAAATATCAATCGAACGGACTCGGTACAACTTTCTTATATTGCAGCACTAGATTTTAGAGCTTGGGTGGAGGGGATTACCATCCGATGGCTTCCGGTCAGTTGGTGCGATTAGTGCAGGACCTATTTACCGTCACCGCCGCCAGTGTAGTAAAACTAAACATAAGTACCCTGAATCGATGTTACATGCAATGAACATCCGGTGGAACCATTTCCTTCGTTCAAACAGTAGATGTAGCCTGGATTGCAATTTTCGCCGGAGACAGTAAAATTTCATTGCTCCAACAAACGCCACACGCAACAGATCCCGTTCCGAAGGGTACCAGATACAACAGGACTGCAAATGCCGGAGGATCCTATGGAAGGTATGGCGACGGTAGTCGCTGGGTTAATCCTGCATATTGAAGTTTGCTCTCGACCATTTGGTGGTGAAACCATACGTGCGTCGCACATTTCGTGTTGGAGACCGGAATCGGTTTGATTGCTTTTGCACTGAGAGGGGGAAGGAGAGAAAAAGGGCTCGTACTGGAAATGACCCATTATAGACGTAGAACACCTCTTAGGAACACATGTTTCCCTATTGCGGAGGCACATTCGGCTGCAATACCAGGGATGTTCGATTTCATAGTTTAGATTTTGTTGGAAAATGCGTTTGTTCCAGTTCAGGAAAATATAGCGAGTTTCGCTTACAAAAAATAATTACGATTTGAAAAATGTTATTCTTCAAGTCATTTCTAGACCAATCCTACCTTCTTCCCCGATGCACATGCAATAAATGACCGAATCGGTTCTGGCAACCAGTCAGCTGAATCGTTGTTCTCCGGTAACGATGACGGTAATTGGCTTTCCCGCAGAAAAAAGTGCCTGTTTTAAGCGTGTCGATGTGCATCACCTCTTTTCTTGTCGGAAAACAGTGCAATGTTATCCCATCACCATGTAACTTCTACCTACTTTGGATGAGAGACTGGTAAATGCTTGTGTGTAGGTACTTACCGAAAAGCACAGTGTCCAATCGAAAGAAAACATCCCGCTGGAAACGAATGGCGTCTGTTGTTGCAGTTGCTGCGAGAAAAGCAGGAGCTGTTTTGCGTTGGCAGTTTTTGTGGAAAACGGGGGAAAAGCACAAGGAACATCCATTAGATAAAAATTGATGAGGTTTTCTGGGGTACAATTGGTTTCTAAGTGATGTTGTTCGGTAATGGCTAGCTTCTATTGGCCTCAACACATTTGATCGGAAAACGATTTAAATCCATGTATTACATATTATTGACTGATTAGACTGATAAGCTAAATCTCGTTAACAAGTAGGTTTCTAACGTGTGGTCAGGTCCAACGAGTATCACTCAGTTCAGGACCGTAATTGGGAATGACGAAACGAAACCCTACTACTAGCACGACAGCTACTACGAAAACGGACAGCTTGGTTCTAATTATGTGGATACAGATTTCAGTTTGAAAAGATAGTAAGTCTTGTTCACGACAAAATATGGACAGATAAAATTTGGAATAAAACAAATTTGCTGTTAGTTCAATCTAAGATGCATTTTTTAATCATTTAACTGTGCATTATAAGTCATCTTAAAAATAATTACAGTCACTTAATTAGGCTGCATGAAGAAACTACGAACTTTTGAGTTTACTACAGCCATTAGGGTCCGTGCAGACTTCTCTGCAACAGATTTAGCTGCTTTTGTCCAAGATTTTCGAAATGTTTCCATAGCTGTAGCTTGTTGTTTATATTGAGAGAGTTCTCACTTCACGAGAGCCCAATACCGCTCGATAGGTCGCAACTCCGGGTACTTAGGTGGATTCGCCTCTTTCCGTACAACATGGAATCCATTCGCTTTATACCATTCCAAAACATCTTTGGCGTAGTGACAAGATGCCAAATCAGGCCAGAATAGCGAGGGAGCGTCATGGCTGCGTAGGAATGGTAATAATCACTTCTTTAGGCATTCTTCGTGGTATATTTCCTTGTTTACGGTTCCGGTAGAGAAAACTTATGAATAGAATGTCATAAAATTTTGACAGCTGTCTTTTGGAGGTTAGAAAGCTAGACCTTATTTGCATGAATGCATTTATATTTTGTTACGCACATATGCGTGCTTGCGCCAATAGTTTATTCTATATGATAAACAAAGTCTAAATTCGATGAAATATTATTTGCCTTCTACTTTTCCATTCGGAGGAGCTTTTAAGTAACATAGGTCGAAAAAGTGACTTAATTGAATACAAATTTGATAATCGAGATGATAATAGTGACCTATACACTAACAATTGACCTTCCACCAGTCCTGCGCGCATCGGTTTGTTCTGTTTATCAACTCAAAATCCAGAACTAGATCACATCGACGAGCCAAAGAGCAACATTCACTAAACGCCAATCCAACCGCTCCCGAAAATATTAATTCACTTCCTGTTTACAAATTGAATCCAACCACACCAACTCGGTCCGCATGATTTGGGATCAAAAAATACAAAATCCCTTACCCCTTCAATCTATTCAGTGACTCACGGGGCACACGATTAATTGTTGACGACTCACTTTTCGATCAATTCGAAAATAAAGAAAAAAAAAACAACTTAAAACAAAAACATAAAAACAACATTATTTTCATAGTTAACATTCCTCGCGTTTATGTTGAAGTACGACGAATGAAAACATAAAACAAGGTCGCACATCGAGGAGTTTTTTCCCGTGTGGATGATCAAAAGGACGTAGTGAGAAAGCTTGTTACCAACTGACAGCAAATTCACAGCAAAAACAAAAACAACCCAAAATCCTGCCAAACCGGTTCTTTGCGGGAGAAAAAAAAATCCATGCCAGGATCCCCGATATCGGGAGAAATGTTAAACTTGTATCATCACAACTGGTGACAACTGGTTCCATGTTGTCAGCTTGCCACATCCCTTCGAAGATGACAACGGTAGCTAGTGCTCCACATTTTCCCAACCTTCGGAATCCCTTTGGAAGTAAACCAAACTTGAACATACCCACCGTCGTCGGCTGGTACGTAACAATCATCTTCCAAACGGGGTTCGTTCAAATATTCCCGCGCACTTGATGGAGTCTCGGTCGGCGGCGTGACGAGTCAACCAACCTGATTACCCATTCAGCGGGTTTCAGTCAATGAGACGACGCGAGCGCACACCACCATCCGAGTGACTGAGAGACGACGACGAGGTCGGGAGGGGGGAGGGGCGCAACAGATCGCGGATTAATGCGTGTTACGTTATGCTACGCTTTTTGATGCTGCTGCCACGGAGCTTGCTTTACTGTTATGGTGCGATCGTAGCGAATCTAGTGCGTTGAGCTAGATGTGACTAGACTGAGTAAAGGAGGGGGAGAGCGCTGTTGTCTGATGAGGGCTAATTTGATGGAACAGCTGGCAGGAGTGTCAAATGAGGTGGAGAGTGGGGAGGGATTCAGAGTGGGAGTTGGTCAATGGGCTTATGGTCCATAGAAGGTGATATGTAGCGTAAAGTGCGTTATGTTATGATTTGTGTTTTTTGTCCAACGGCAACTTAGGGTGAAAATATTTCTTTCAGAAGATTCATTGTGCTTTGTGGGCTTCATGGTCAAGCGGTAAGCGGCGTCGCTCGTCGTTCACGCGAATGAAGATTCGATTTCTACACCAGTCTGTGGAACCTCTTAAACGAAAATGTCCGCACTTGTCCACTGACGGTTGAAGCATTATTGCCCTATTTGATTTTACTGCGGTAATTTGATTTTTGTCATGTCTAACGCTATCAAACAACTGTTGTTAGACAAATCGACTTGGTTGACTGCGTGGTAATGGACGACGAAACCTACGTCAAGGCCGACTACAAACAGCTTCCGGGACAGGAGTTTTATACGGCAAAAGGAATGGGAAAGGTAGCAGATATTTTCAAGCACACGAAACTGTCAAAGTTCGCAAAGAAATATCTGGTTTGGCAAGCCATCTGTACCTGTGGCTTGAAAAGCAGCATTTTCATAGCTTCCGGGACTGTCAACCAAGAAATTTACGTGAAAGAGTGTTTGAATAAACGTCTGCTGCCTTTCCTGAAGAAACACGGTTGTTCCGTACTATTTTGGCCGGATTTGGCATCTTGCCATTACGGAAAAAAGGCCATGGAGTGGTACGCCGCCAACAACGTGCAAGTGGTTCCCAAGGACAAGATCCCTCCCAACACGCCAGAGCTCCGCCCAATTGAGAAATACTGGGCTATTGTCAAGCGGAACCTAAAGAAGACCAAAAAAACTGCTAAGTGACGAGCAGCAGTTCAAGGCAAACTGGCTTTCTGCGGCGAAGAAGGTGGACAAGGTGGCTGTAGAAAATCTGATGGCAGGGGTCAAGCGTAAGGCCCGGCAATTCGGATTTGGAAAAGCGGAAGCCTAACTGAATATTTTTCCTGAATTTTATACTAATTGAACTTGAAAAAGAAATTTAATTTGATTTTTTAAATAAACGATTTCACCGATTTACACGCGTTTTCCCTTGACCAAATTTTGACCGTATCACCCTTTAATTAGTCATTTTTCTTCAAAGTTTCTTGAAGGAAAAAATCATTAAGCTCGTTCATTTTCGCTCACATAAGAGAAGTAGAGAGATTGGATTTGTTGAGAAGTGAAACATGTGTTCCTTCAAAGTTTACCGAAGCTAATAGATTGAGAACAGTGGGTGCTTTAAACGAATCTTTTTAGTGTATTTCCAGAATGAGTTTCCGTCAGCATGTCTGACATTTGCGCGATTTTCACTTCGTTTTGGTTGGATTGATACCACCGGTAATTTCATTAGAGAATAATACTAGAATATCAGACTAATGTTCACCATTCGTGTTGGACTGCCAGTGCTTAGGCGCTTTTTTTTGTACCGGCTGAAAATTTCGAAACGACCAGCGGAGTCGAATTGGGGTTCCCAATCACTTCGTCGTGGGTCGCCTGCTGACTAATTGAGCTCGTGTGTCCGCCAAGGCCCACCTTTCGAGGTAATTAAACGGAGGGAAGTGAAGTTCACATGTTAGTGAGCGAAACTCACCCGAAAGTCGCCCAAAACTGTTCTAGAAACCATCATCACGCTACAAACCCTGGTGGTTAGGTTCTGAGAGCGCGGTCCTTGTACCCTGCCCCGGAATTAGTAGTTCGTTTTTAGTCCTCGCTCGGTGAACCGGAATGGCCGGGTCGTAAGGGAAACCGGGCTGCTAGCTCGAGGGAACGTTTATTCCGGACGCTCTCGACGGTTCCAAATCGGAAGCCTTCCGTCCAGCCGCCACTCCGCACCTTTAATTTGGCCATTGCACACGAGCTCACGCCGCCATTTCGTGGGAAACCGACCGCCCACTGGCAAGCCGCTCTTAACTCAACGACATCAAGATATCCCCCCCCCCCCCTCCCCTTCATCTATTCCCTCCTCCCCCCCTCCACCCTACCTCATCCATCCTCCACTATACATTAGCCTTATCACATCTTTCCAAACTCGTCCTCAAAAGCCCGAAGTCTCTCAACCGATTGTCATGAAATATTCAAAAAAAATGCAACAAATCTTGGTTTAGGTATTTATTTCTTTCTTCTTAATACCACGCATAAGATTTTGTACAACGCTTGAACCGACATGTTTTCTGCTTTCAACCATGACTTCAACATTTCCTGTTCTGTAGTGACAACTTTAGGATGCTTACGAAGTTCGTGCTTCATTATTGCCCAATATTTTTCAATTGGTCGCAACTCTGGAGAGTTTGGGGGATTAAGATCCTTCGGCATGAAATTGACACCATTGGTCTTATAACACTCCAGAACATCCTTGGAGTAGCGACAAGAGGCTAGGTCCGGCCAAAAAAATTGTAGGAACGTTGTGTGTTCTGAGAAACGGAAGCAGTCGTTTTTTCAGGCATTCATTCATGTATTTACAGTTGAAGTTGTCACGAAAGGCTTGCTCTGTTTACCACACGAACAAATCCCTTGTCTTTTGCAGTCACATACTGGTTGCCGGGAAGTTGTTTAAAGTCCGCTTTTACGTGTGTTTCATCGTCTATGATGCAGCAGTGTTGTTTCGTCAACATTTGTGTGTACAGCTTACGCGCACGTGTTTAGCTGTCCTATTCTGTTTTTCATTGCGGTTTGGAGCTTTCTGAACGGCAAAGGGTAAATGCACCCTTCTTTTTGGGGAAATGCTCCTTAAACTTTAAAAAAATACTCCTTAGATGCGTTTGCCCGGTATAATGCAATCTGAGGTATTAACCTTCTGTTTAGCGCTTGCCGGGTGTTTTGACGGGTCTTCAGTTTCTTCAAGATTGTATAGTTTTGACGGGTTTTAAGTTTCTGAATTTAAGACCCGTCAAAACGAAATTAAGACTCTTCAAAATGAAATTAAGACTCGTCAAAATGAAATTCAAACCCGTCACAACTACCTCTAAAATTGCGGTGCGAAGCTCCGCTATACAATCTTGAAGAAACTTAAGACCCGTCAAAACAACCGGCAAGCGCTAACCAGAAGGTAAATACCTCCGATTGCTTTATACCGGGCAAACGCAACTAAGGAGCATTTTTCCAAAGTTTAAGGAGCATTTCCCGGAAAAGAAGGGTGCATTTACCCTGCTGCCCTTTCTGAACTTTGAATGAATGGTCTCCGTCGTACTTATAAGTTGGTAAAGCTCCATGAGACATCGTTGGACAATTATAGTCATATTACAGTATTCTCAGAATATCTATGGCATTCCAAACTATTCTTGAGTTTAGATTTTGATGGTTTGCACGATCAACAAGGCAATTTAAGAGGTCTCTTGCTTACTTATGAGTTGATAAAACTCTATGGGACATCAATGTACAGTTGTAGTCATATAAAAATAATCTTAGAATATCTATGGTACTCCAAACTATTGATGACTTTAGATGTTGATGTTTTGCATGATCAACAAGGCCACATACGAGGTCTCCATCGTACTTAAGAGTTGCTGAAGTTACATGAGAAAGTATTCTCAGAATATCTACAGCACTCCAAACTATTCTTGACTTTAGATGTTGACGTTTTGCATGATCAACAAGGACATATACGAGGTCTCCATCGTACTTAAGAGTTGGTGAAGTTCCGTGAGAAAGTATTCTCAGAATATCTACAGCACTCCAAACTATTCTTGACTTTAGATGTTGATGTTTTGCATGATCAACAAGGCCACATACGAGGTCTCCATCGTACTTAAAAGCTGCTGAAGTTACATGAGAAAGTATTCTCAGAATATCTACAGTACTCCAAACTATTCTTGACTTTAGATGTTGATGTGTTGCATGATCAACAAGGCCATATACGAGGTCTCCATCGTACTTAAGAGTTGCTGAAGTTCTATGAGAAAGTATTCTCAGAAAATCTACAGCACTCCAAACTATTCTTGAGTTTAGATGTTGATATTTTACATGATCAACAAGGCTTTATACGAGGTCTCCATCGTACATAAGAGTTGGTGAAGTTCCGTGAGAAAGTATGCTCAGAATATCTACAGCACTCCAAACTATTCTTGACTTTAGATGTTGATGTTTTGCATGATCAACAAGGCGATATACGAGGTCTCCATCGTACTTAAGAGTTGGTGAAGCTCCATGAGACAGTCTCAGAATATCTAAACAACCCAGACTATTCTTGAGTTTAGATGTTTGCACGATCAACAATCGATTTACGAGTTCTCCACCGTCTGAGTTGGCAAACCTCCGTGGGACATCACTGTTCAATTCTAGTCATACTATAACATTCTCAGAATATCTACGGCACTCCAAACTATTCTGTTTAAATACGCATTTCCTCTTACCAGACTACACAAACTCCAACCCCCCCCTTTCTTGATTTAGATGTTTGCATATACAACAAGCGATTCACGAGATATTCGTTCTTCTTATTAGTTGGTAAAGCTAAAGGGCAACCAAACAAAAATTAACACATATATACATATTTTACTTTTTTCTATATCTCCCCCACACTATAATGTATTTGTGTATTGGTGTTTTGGTTTTTTTCAAAGGCCATCCACGAGGTTCCCGGTTTTGCTTTGTATTTAAAATTAACGTTTGCGTTGTTGGTAGTTTGAATATTAGGTGCGCAACTAAGTTCCCGCTGTTTAGCAATAGATGGCGCCATTAGTAAGTGCTGGTCGAATGTTGTACATCTCAAGCGTCATAAACCAAGCTCAGACATATAGTAAACAAACCGCTTTGCCAAATCAGTGATTTTGGTTTAGTGTTATATATTTTGGTTGTTTGAAGATGTCTGATTTCGTGCCAAATAATCGTCATTTGCGGGAAGTGTTGATTTTCTTCTTTCATTCGAAGAAAACGGCGGCTGAAGCACATCGAGAGCTCCAAAAAGTTTACGGTGATGCTGCTCTGAGTGAAACAACGTGTCGTGATTGGTTTCGTCGCTTCAAAAATGGTGATTTCAGTGTTGATGAACGTCCGCGTGAAGGAAGGCCAAAAAACTTCGAAGACTCTGAATTGGAGGCATTGCTTGATGAGGATCCGCGTCAAACGCAAGAAGAGCTTGATTCAGGATTAGGAGTTTCCCGCCAAGCCGTTTCTAAGCGATTGCATGCGTTGGGAATGATTCAAAAGCAAGGAACTTGGGTTCCTTACGATTTGAAGCCAAGAGATGTTGAGCGTCGTTTTTTCGTCTGTGAACAACTGCTCCAGCGGCAAAAAAGGAAGAGTTTTCTACATCGCATTGTGACGGGTGACGAAAAATGGATTCATTACAGTAACCCAAAACGGAAACATTCATGGGGACTGCCCGGGCATGCTTCAACATCGTCGCCTAGGCCGAATATTCACGCTGCGAAGGTTATGCTGTGTATTTGGTGGGACCAAGTTGGTGTTATTTATTATGAGCTGTTGAAACCAAACGAAACCATTACCGGGAAACGGTATCGAACTCAATTGATGCGATTGAGCCGAGCACTGCACGAAAAACGGCCACAATACGAGCACAGACACGAAAAAGTGATTCTTCAGCATGACAACGCTCGACCTCACGTTGCGAAACCCGTGAAAACCTACTTGGAAACGCTCAAATGGGAAGTCCTACCTCACCCGCCATATTCTCCTGATATTGCACCGTCCGATTATTACTTGTTCCGTTCGATGGCACATGGTCTCACTGGTCAGCAATTCCACTCATATGATGACATCTCAAAATGGCTTGATTCTGGGATAGCATCAAAAGACAAACAGTTCTATCGAAATGGTATTCACGTTCTACCAGAAAGATGGGAAAAAGTCGTAGCTAGTGATGGGCAATACTTTGAATAATTCGTTTGTAACCTTTGTTTTCAAAATAAAGTTCCTTTTTCACCAAAAAACAGCGAGAACTTAGTTGCGCACCTAATACATTATTCCAAGTTCATGTGATATGAATTTTAATTTAAAAAAAAAATGATTCTAGCTTTCTAAATATCAATGACGCACCGTGAAACGGAGCACTCAACAAAAGTGGTAAAATGGGAAAACATAGAAAACTTTTCTATAACTTGCAATTAGCTAAGCGCGCTGTAAATCTTCTATCTCTATCACGCAAACGAGCTTTAATTTCGTCTAATACGTGCAAATAGAATTGTCCTCACTATTTTTCCTGCAGCACTGACTGATGCTATCAGTTGTGATAACCTCAATTGGACGTTAGCCTTGGTTTTTTTGGTTATGGGCTGTTCCACGTGTCACTCCTGATCGACTCCATTCGAGCCATTCACAGTTCTCGCTTGTGGTGGAAGTGATTGTGATCGTGAAGAGATGGCATGATCTTCATCTTCAAATGAAATTGATAAAAAATGAACCAAAAAATCCGCAATTAAAGACCGTAAATCAATTTTTGATCACGTACTACATCGAGACCGGAGCTGAACGATAGTATGGGGTAACGCCGATATTCTGGCAACAATTAAATACGACTATAACAGTGTTGTGATGGTCCGTGGAGCTTAACAACGCATGTATACGGTCAAGGCAACCTAAATTTCTGTGATAAAATTGTAGAATATTTTATCTGAACTCGAGAATAGTTTGCAGTACCGTAGATATTCTGAGAATACTATCATATGCCTAAAAAGGTGTAATGATATCTCATGAAGTTTTTCTCAAGTCTCGCTCTCTCTCTCTCTCTCTCTCTCTCTCTCTCTCTCTCTCTCTCTCTCTCTCTCTCTCTCTCTCTATCTCTCTCTCTATCTCTTATGTACAGTGGAGACATCGTAAACCGCCTTGTTGATCATGTGGAATATCAAGTTTTGAACTCAAGAATAGTTTGGAATAGTTTGTAGTATCTTAGGTATTCTATAAATACTAGTACATCTCTATTACAGTATTATGATGTTTCGTGCAACTTTTCCAAACAATAAGTACAGTCGAAACATCGTAAATCTCCTTATTGATTATGTAGAACATCAAGATCTGAACTCAAGGATTGTTTGGAGTACCTTAGGTATTCTAGAAATGCTAAAACATGTTTTTTCCGAGTGTTTTAATGTCCCGTGGGACTATTTCAACTGACAAGTACGGTCGGACATCATGTAGAATATCAAGATCTATTTTCAAGGATGGTCTGGAGTACCGTAGGTTTTTCTAAAAATACTGTCTTATGTCTATTACAGTGTAATGAAGTTTTCTGGATCGAGACATCGTAAATCATCTTATACGATCGAGACATCGTAAATCATCTTATCGATCGTTTAGAATTTTAATATCTGAACTCAAGGATTGATTGGAAAGACTATATTAGAAAACAACATTTGTTCACAAATTTCATCCTTTTGATGGTTTATTTACTTGTTGAAGCACATGGACCATAAATTATGTTGGAATACGGTATAGAAAAAATCCGTATTGAGTCGGTTAAACGATTTTGGGCTTAAAACTATATAACTATATAACTTAAACCATATATGAGCATTAAACAAAGCAGAAAACTACATGTTCCTTTCAAACTGTTTATAAGGTGTGGCCCATTTAGTATTGGAACACAAAATTTTGATTCTTACAGCGACCCTAGTGGTCGGCTTTGTAAACTATGACATCTTATGTGTTCCCTATAACAATAGCAACATCAGAAGTTTTTTTTCGCGGTGCAGTTCGAACGTGTTTCAGAGAAATACAAAATGGAAGAAGAAAGAAGAAACATAATTGTGCGCGAAAACCCTTCGTGGTCTGGGCCAAAACTTGCTAAAGTGTTGGGTTTTCCCCGAAATGCCGTGTAGCGAGTTTTGAAAAAGTACAGAAAATTTCGACGGATCGCAAACCTCAAAGCAAGCGTCGAGCGGGTACTGTCAACCGTCAACTGTGGGGGGAGATATTCCTGCTTAATTAAAGTTTGTGTTTGCAGCTAAATTTGCACGTAAATACATGATTTGGCAAGGCATTTGTAGCTGCGGTAGGAAGACCAAGGTTTTCATCACTGATAAGACATTTATAGCTGTACGGAACGGAATGTCTCCAAAAGCGAATATTGCCATTCATCAGATCCCATAATGAACCTGTCATGTTTTGAACAGATCTTGCAAGTTGTCATTACAGTAAAACAGTGCTACAGTGGTATGAAACCAACGGGATTCAGTTTATACCGAAAGAACTCAACCCACCAAACTGTCCCCAGCCCAGACCGATGGAGAGATTTTGGGCTATTATGAATACGAAGCTGAAGGTGAATGGCAGTGTCGTCAAAAGTATCAATGAATTGAGAACCAAGTGGAATAAGATTTCCAAAACGATGAATGAGAATAATGTGCGCTGGTTCATGAAACGTATTCCGGGAAAAGGCCTCAAATTTCTTTGAAATCGAGATGATCAATTTTTCTTTGTATTTTCCCTCTAAAGTTCACAAAAAGTCGAACATTTAAGTTAAAACAGAATACTATTTTGTTAATGTTTATTCGAAAATGCGCAATAGTCTATGTTTCAATTCTTTAAAACCTTAGTTTTAAAGTTTTATTCGCGAACAATAATTTTAATAACGTGTTACATTACATCTTCAGAGAATTTAACAACTCCTAGCGGTAAGTTCTCGAATGCTCATTACATTGTAAGTGTTGCTTGGTGGGATTTAACTCAAATTTGAAAGTGGACCCTTCTCCTAGAATACTTGGAGAATATTCAAATGTGGCGTATGTAGCTGAGCGCTTAATGCAATTCGACATAGATTTTTCATTAGGGCCTAACTGACAAACGTAAACAATAGCTTCTTCTGTAAATTTCTCGAGGCACAACGGCTACCCACGAAAGCCTCCAATTCTATCGGATAGTTGGCTCTTCCTCTTCGAAATGACCGTGGTGGATTTATTAGGCGAGTTTTCAATGATGAGAAATTCGCGGAAAAAAGCCATTGTGTACGTTTGTCAGTTAGGCCCTAATGAAAAAGGTTTGTCGAATTATCATAATACTTATTTAGCTACAATAGCAACGCCAATACTCAGTTTCAGATAAGTATAATAACCATTAACACCGTTCAACTATAACCATTCAACCGATCATGATAGCTTAATTAGCCAAATATTGACCATCCATATCACCGTACATAATCTCCCATTGCGTCTCCGCAGATCCCTCGGTGACCAGTTTTACGCAAAGAAAGCCCCCCCGGTCGAAACAGGAAAACAACCGAAGACGGCATGAATCGACGTAATCTCCGTGCGCCGGTCCTCATCCAATCCAATCGATTAGCGCGGGTTGAAGGAAGGCGGTGGTCGGTGGGCTGTACAGGAAGAGACCAGTGCGGCTGCCACAAAAGCGGGGATCTCGGTCGGCGACGATTTAAAATAAAAAAAAAAAAACGTAAAAAAACAAAATTCGCGAGCGAGAGGTTGTCGGTCGATTGTAAAATTAACCAAAACCGAAAAAAGCACGCGAGAGAGAAGAAGGTAGGTAGCTGAAGGAAAATAAAAACGATACACACGATGCCGCTGCACGCGGTTGCTCGACCATGGTGGCATGGACGGCGACGGCGGCGGCGGCGGTGATCGAGAGAGCGAGATGTGGGTCGAAAGTTTTTGGGAAACGATTTCTCTGACCTAATTATTGCATTTTTTTTTCACTCGGTTTACGAGACCATTTCGGCGGGGCGTTTGGGATTTTGTTGCGCTACCCCCTCCTGGGGTGCGGGGCTTTATGTTTTGGGGCAAAATAGTCTCGAAAATAGTTTTTGTTTTTCGCGAAAGGGAGTTGAAATCTTCCGACTGCGAAAACGGATGGCGGGATCAATTAGCGCATATCTAGACGCTTTGGATGATCTGAGAAAGATTTTGGGGATTGCGAAATGGCCATTTTGGGAAAGTGAGGCATGTTTAGCACGATGAATAATACTTGGGCCCCACAGCGCGGATCACACTCGTCGGGAAGGTGCTATCTTTCCGTTGAACTTTATGACACTACTGCGAGGAGTGCCATTTCGGTTGAACTGTAAAATGGAATTGTGTGTTATAGTGCCACAAGCAAAACATGCCCTTTTTGACACACCACCACGCAGACCCACATTCTCGCTCGCTTAACATATCGCGTACATAAATCCCATATTCCATTTCAGTGAAACCGAAACCCGCTCTCGCCATGTGCGTTTTTTTCTCCTTCACCGCTGCCGCCTTGGAGCTAAACGATTAATAATTGCCGTCTAATTTGAGATCCAACGCACGACGACGGCGACGACGGTGCCGACAGATTTTCCTTCTATTCCGAAATGGTTTTTACGCAACAATCCTTCAGTCAAAGCCGTAAGCTCGAGACGACGGACGAGGTCCGAAATTGGGAGCGCTCATATCAAAAACCACTTTTCCATCAAAGGAGCATTCGTTTGACGGACAGGCTCACCCCTTAGCCCTTATCGCGCTCTTATCCTCTTCAGTATAAACCCCAGGGCACGTTCAGTTCGACCCTTGTGCGTACACATAGACCAAATAATCTGCTAAGCTTTATGGCGAACATATGCTTCTTGGTATGTCTCTGCCCCGAACGAAGTCCGCACACCGATCCTCCTCCTTCCACTTTCCATCGAACCTACCCAAAGCCAACCGGCCCGATTCCAGCTGAGTGAGGTCTGATTTCACTTGCAATCCCCACATCCTTCCCCGCTTGGATCATTTGTTTTCAATGCGTGCGGTGGCTTCACTCGCACTCCGTGTGCCCAAATAGGTTTGCGCTAAATACGCGAGCGGCCACGGGGATTGTGAAACCTCCAAGCGCCCGCAGACTACCGCCACCGTCGTCGTCGCCACCACCGCCCGCGTTCGTCAAGGCAAAACATTACGCCTTCTCTGCGTTGGGCCTGCATAGAATTCAATACCTGCAATAGGCGATTGAGAAGCGCATACACATGCAGCAAACAAGTGCAATGGAGCCCTTGGAAGGAGGCTTTGCAGAGACCCATCATAACCCACCAACCAGCAGCGGCGTTGTTGGTCTGACAGCGTCGGGTTTAATTACTCACAGCAGCGCACGCTCGGCATAAGTGGGGTCTAGAAAGACCTGGCATCGCCGCGCAGCATACGGGCAGCGCGAGTTTCTAAATTAGGGCTATTGCGAGAGTGAAAATGGACGAGTTGCATTATGAATTTATCGGTTGCTGAAATCAGTGAATTTTGATTCCAAGTATATCTTTTTTGTTTCTCTCGGGGGTCGATTGGACGAGCTGATTGATGGGGCGAGTCGTTTTTTTTTTTATTTTGCACGATTGAATGTAACCCAGAAGATGGATTTGGAAAACTTATTCAGTTGACCTTCTTCTTGTTCATGAAGTCTTATTTTTTTGTCGGCTTGTGAAAAAAAATTCAGGCTGTCAAAACAATGCTTGATCATAACGGGTATCAACTAAGTTCTTGATTTGTGAGCTCCCCTTTAGTGACTCAACTAAGTTAGACGAAGTCATTGAAGATAATTGGATGTTTACAGAATAGTTTGCAGTTTAAAGCATGCCATGGTTGGGCTTTACACACTTAGTTTTTTCGCCGAGAATCCAACAGCTGAATATTTCGGCATTTCAGTGAGAGTCAGCAAATAAATTACCGAGAATCAGAGCTAACAAATGAAAATTTGCCGAAAATGAACCAATAAAATTTGACAGAAATATCTCTCAAAAACCCAATTTTAAACTGTTATGAATGAATTGGTGAAAAATAGCACTCCAAAGATGTCCGAATCTTTTTAACAAACGTGACTGCCGAGTTGATCAGCTGTTGAAGATTTTGCCGAGGTAAGTTTAGTGCGTACACACTTAGATTTTTTTTCAGAAATCTGTAAAATTTTACCAAATTCTCAGCAGCTGAACGTTCGGTAATCCTGTTTAACGGATATCGGTGAAATTGTCGCAATTTGGAGTCACCACTTTCTTGTAAGTCGACAGTCCAGCTCGTTTTTTTAGCTCTATCCACGGTTGAAGGCGCCACTCCCAGCTTCTTTGCGACATCTCGGACGGAGAGGTTGGAGATCCACTCGAAACAGCGGGCAACTCTTTATGTCGTCGCTGTGGCCTCCGGCTTTCGACTCAAAACTTCAGCCAAAATATGCCACGATGTTCCATGTGAGATGGCTATGGTGTCAGATATCACATCCACAGTCGATCGATGATCTTCCAAAACCATATCCTGTATTTTCGCTATAATTTCTGGCGTTGAAGCACTTTCTGGACATCAACGCTTGTACGGCCACGTTTAAACTCCAAAACCTATCGGTGAACTGTTGGAAATGAAGGAGAAGACTCCTTCAATACTTTCACCATCTTTGCATGGATCTCAGTAGCCGATAAACCTTCCAAAACAAAGAATTCGAATTTTTTTATTGTTAAAAAATAAACTGACACGTCAACTTCAAATGGGTTTACAAGCCAAGAATTGAAACCCATGGCTGAATTGACAGATCGATATGAAATTTTGGGTACGTTCTTATGAAAGATGAAATATGAAAATGGCGTTGACATTTTGGTTTTTCTACTGTTCCATAGATGTCGCCTACAACAAATAGCGGCATTTAATTATTATATGTACGTTATGTAGTACTCCTTTACAACATCGTATTATTTCCATCATATCATGACCTTCACATGTTCATACAACAAACCTAATTTAGGCGGTATCTGGCTTAAACACGAAACATTCCTTCAATTTATGACATCTAGCATTCCTTATATGTCCAGTATATAACGCAAAAAATTACAGCTGTGGTAGGCTTTTGAAAATTACGGAATCTGTGGTAGGCTTTCACTTATTTTTGAATGTATTTTTTTTTTTTCTTTTTTAAAAAGCATTTTTACCAATTCTGAGCTGATCTGATTCATGCAACGCTGTGTGATTTTACATTTCAATCTCTGTCATTATTTCATCATAACTCACACTATCATTATATTTGGTAATATTGTTTTATTGATTTTACTTCATAGATGATTAAAATATTACTTATTGTTTTTTTTGCCCATTTATCTTTAACTCCCTTCCACTTAAATCTTCCCATTCCTCACTCGGTAGCAAAAACTATTAGGTCAGCAAAAATAAAAGCGGATTGCTGTTATAAAATCAGCATCAAGTAGCAAATAGTGACCATGGTAACAGTAAATTAAAATGTATAAATGTTAGTTTTGTAAAATTTCAATAGATTTAATAAACTTTTTCAGGATACCTCAAATCAAGATTTTGGTGAAATGCTGCTATCGCTGATCACGAACGAAAACGGGCTTAAGCGCGAACCACAGAACTCTACACTTTAACATTTTACAACATTTCTTGCATTTCAGGATCAACCGAATGAAGATCATATATTATAGATACGAATGCTTGTAGTATTTTTCGTTTACATAAATATATACTCCATTATATAAATGTTTCATGGGAATGGGAGGGACCATCAGGGCACCCGATTGAAGCACTCTGGACGGGGAGGGAATGCCAACTCCCCATTGCTAACAGTTTGTGAATAGAGGGCGAGCTCTTCTCCCCGCCCATTGGGGCATCCTCATGTTAGATAGCTTGCTCTTTTGACCAATTGTTCAGTCTTGTTGTTGGAAGGAGATTCTTTTTATCCCTGTGGATACGTATAAGTGATGTTGCATATCGATCCACCCAACCCCTTTTTGGCCCTTCATACAGCGGCATGATTAGGATAATCAGTGGTTATTAAAGCTTGATCAAGTCTAACAGAGAGGAGAGCCCATTGCTGTCGGACTTAGTTTCCTTGCTACAATGGGTGGTAGTACATATCATACATCATACATACATAGATGTTGCCTACAAAACTTTTTGACTAACCTAGTATTATGCTGTTGTCGACGGAACAATTGAGCGTAGCTGGACTCTCTGGCAGACGAAGGGGAGAAAGCCACAACAACTGGCGATATCTGTCTCCTCTACGATATCTCACGGCATCGGAGTGGAGCAAGGATGAGTCCGAAAATGTCAGTGAAAGACGTGACTGGACAGCTACTACCCGAACCCACGGACCAGCTCTAACTGAAACGTTGGTTTGAGCACTTCGAACCATCAACATCTCGGCATAATCCGCCAAGGGTCACGTCAACTCCGAGGCCTCATCACTGCTGGAGATCGAAGAAGCTGTCCGAAGCATGAAATCTAATAAGGCTTCCGGGGTCAATCACATATCAGCAGAGATGCACAAAGCACTCCATGCTATCCGTACAAATGATTCATAAACTATTCTGTAATATCTAGCACACTTCGATTTTTTAGGCCAACTGGATGCAGGTCCCTTAGAAGGGGGATCTGACTGTGTCTGACGTTTAGCGAAGCATCATGTTATCCTGAATCATATACAGGAGAAGATCAACGTGGCAGTCCGGTGGCAGCAGGCAGGATAATCCTGGAGCAGGTCAACGAATCCCGAGCAGAAGCGAATAACTGGATAACTGGCCTTGGTATTTAAGAGCTCAGAATAAGAGGTAAAATACCTGAGGATAATATGTTAAAACTGTTAAAACTGTTCCCACAATGTTACGCAAATACCAAATTGAGGTAAGACAATACCAAAATATAACCTCGCAGGTATTCTCAGGTATCCGAAATAACAAGTTTTGTTATTCGAGAGATATTTTGCTTGCAATTCTTAGATATTTTGTTTAGGTATTTTATCTCATAATCTGAGCTCTTTAATACCAAGGCCAGTAATCAAGATCAAAATTAGGTATTCATATGTTGTCTGACTTGTCGCTGGAATAGTAGCTGTCATTTCCTGGAATGTGGGTCTTCGAGACTGGAAAGTAACTTTTGTCGTCCAGCACGAAAGACGTCCCGCGGTAGTTCTTCGTCATCCACCGGCACTGCGATTTCACAGTCGCTATCTACTCGTCCGTGTACTCGGGGGACTGAGTCTTCTTCCGACAGATGATGTCTTCCATCTTGAGGATTCGGTGAATCAAGGTATGGAAGCAGTGATATTTTCGGCCGGTGTCACGCAAACTCGTTCCGTCCTTGTTGTCGATCAGCTTTTTCAACGCTTCCTTCTTATTCTTCGTCATTATCTTCGCCGCGACGACCGCTACCGGCCTTCCACTCCACGCTCAGGGATGCCAGGATCCGGTAAACTGTACTCACGGGCACGTTACCGACAATACCAAAATATAACCTCGCAGGTATTCTCAGGTATCCGAAATAACAAGTTTTGTCATTCGAGAGATATTTTGCTTGCAATTCTTAGATATTTTGTTTAGGTATTTTATCTCATAATCTGAGCTCTTTAATACCAAGGCCAGTAATCAAGATCAAAATTAGGTATTCATATGTTGTCTGACTTGTCGCTGGAATAGTAGCTGTCATTTCCTGGAATGTGGGTCTTCGAGACTGGAAAGTAACTTTGTCGTCCAGCACGAAAGACGTCCCGCGGTAGTTCTTCGTCATCCACCGGCACTGCGATTTCACAGTCGCTATCTACTCGTCCGTGTACTCGGGGGACTGAGTCTTCTTCCGACAGATGATGTCTTCCATCTTGAGGATTCGGTGAATCAAGGTATGGAAGCAGTGATATTTTCGGCCGGTGTCACGCAAACTCGTTTCGTCCTTGTTGTCGATCAGCTTTTTCAACGCTTCCTTCTTATTCTTCGTCATTATCTTCGCCGCGACGACCGCTACCGGCCTTCCACTCCACGCTCAGGGATGCCAGGATCCGGTAAACTGTACTCACGGGCACGTTTTCTTCTCGAAAGTGGTCTACCGTAAACTTTTTTCCACGATGACCATGCGTTTCGTAAAATCGTACAACACGCACGTGGAGTGCTTGCTGTTTCGACGCCATCTTCAATGGAACTGACAGCACCCGAGAGAAAAGAAACATGCCACCCATTTCTAGGAGCCAGAGAGCAATTCTCTTTTCAGAGAAAAAAAATACGCTCTTTTACTTTAATTACAGAAAGGTATTGAAATCATTCTCATTTTTTATTGAACTCCCGTTACTATGGACTTTGTAATACCTTGAGGCCTAGTGAAGTTCACCTCCGTGCTCCAAGTGTACCCACAACTATCATAATTGGTTGCTGTTACTTGAATGTAACCTGATTGAGTCATCATGGCGTTACAACTATCGAAGTATAGCAAGGCCCTGATAAGACCGGTAGTTCTCAAAAGGTATGAGGAGGACTTGTAGTACTTGGAGCTTTCAAAGTGGGCTAAACCAAGTGAAGCCAGATCATGGATATGTAGGACGCTAGAGGAACTCGAAACAAGTTGCCCTCAACCGAGTTTCAAGACGAAATATTTTAACGCAGGTGCGGTTCCAATGACACGTTGGACCAGCATAAATAACAAATGAGCAATGCAGAAAAATCTCCATAAATCGTAAATTCCATAAATTCGTAGAACTTTTCTTTCCTTCTTCTTAACATTTCAAGCTTTTTGCTTGCTCTCAATTTGGTATTTTTGTATCAGTATGATTGAGTGATAAGTAAGGTTTGTATCCGCTAAAATTTTGAAAGATTTAAAACACTATAGTTTTTATAAATATCTTCAGCCAAGGAGTGTAATATTTCACTCAAAGCGCTAAGTGTTCTTACTTAAAAAACTATTAGTAGTTTTGGCATTTCGCAAGTAATGTTCAAGATGTATAACAGAACCTTTCTGATACGTCGACTAACGAAAAAAGGTGGATGTGTCCCAACTCCTTTGGCAATGTTGTTCTGAACGTACGGCTATCGAAAGGAGACCAGGAATTGACCATAATATTGGACGTTTAGATAAACTGTGCTATGGTCCGCAAGCTGAAGAAGATGGTAGAGAGGACTTCACTTTCTCAATTAAAACTCTTACACAAGAAACAGAATCTTTATTTCCTAAAAAAACTCAACTCCGTTCCAGTTAAATCGCCCCCAAACACAAAAAATACAAATAAAACACAAAAAAAAATAAACATATAAAATATTCACAAGTCACACTCTGACATAAAACCTCACCTTTTTAAAGACTTTAAACAACCTTCGAAATGGCCTTCTAAAGGGTGTTCCGATCAAAATTTGGTCAAACAGTAATGTGTGTGAGTCGATCAAAGTTTTTATTAATAAGTCAAATTCTTTTTCTTTTTCAAGTTCAGTTAATACAGAATACAGGAAAAATATTCAGCTAAACTTCCTTTTTACCAAATGTGAATTTCCGGGTCTTTTGTTTAACACCTGCCATAAGATTTTGTACAGTCTCCTTGTCCACTTTATTCGCCGCAGAACGCCAGTTTGCCTTGAACTGTTTCTCGCTCACAACAGCTTTATGAGTCTTCTTTAGGTTCCGCTTGACGATGACCCAATATTGTTCGATTGGGTGGAGCTCTGGCATGTTGAGAGGGTTATTGTCCTTGGGCACCACTTGAACTTTGTTGGCAGCATACCACTCCATGGCCTTTGATAATGGCAAGATGCCAAACCCAGCCAAAATAGAACGGAACAATTGTGGCGCTTCAGGAAAGGCAGTAGGAGTTTTTGTAGGCACTCGCTCAGATCAATTTCCTGGTTGACGGTTCCGGTCGCAATGTAAACGTTGCTCTTCAAGTCACAGGTACAGATGGCCTGCCACACCTGATATTTCTTCGTGAACTTAGACAGTATAATGTGATTGAAAATATCTGCCACCTTTCCCCGTCCAGTAGCCGTATACAATTCCTGTCCAGGAAGCTGTTCGAAGTCTGCCTTGACGTAAGTTTCATCGTCCTGTACCGCGCAATCAAACTTCATCAGCATCGTCTTCTACATCTTCACGATCGTGCTTTGGCCGACATGTTTTGTTTATCGTTGCGATTTGGAGTCTCCTCTTTCTTGTGACTCGACGGTCTTGCTCGTTTTTTAGCTCCTATCCTCGGTTAAAGGCGCCACTCCCAGCTTCTTTGCGACATCTCGGACGGAGAGGTTGGGGTTCCGCTCGAAACAGCGGGCAGCTCTTTTGTCGTCGCTGTGGCCTCCGGCTTTCGGTTTCCCCGATCCAGCTTTCCTGGCTTTTCTGTCGACAAGCGGTCACCGAACACTTTTAATACGTTGATAGCAGTTGATTTAGCCACATTCAACAATTTCGCCCAACTTGGCGTGAGAGTAGTTTAGATTTTCGCCATGCACGTGCAAAATTTTGATGCGTTGGTTCTCTTCCTTCGACGACATTTTGATAACTGAAGTGCTAATCTCCAAATCAAAATAGAGGCATGATGCTACACGCACACATCTTCAAAATGAGGGGTGTGCAATTTTGTTTAATGCACGATGAGAGGAAATGAGTCAAGTTTAAGCCGACCAAATTTCCGTAATGGAATGGTATGCATCCAATTAAGTTGATATCGTATCCAAACTTACCAATCCTCCCAATAGTCCTGAGTTACGCCAAATCGAAAGATTTTGGGCTCTGATGAAGTGTGCGCTTTCCGGAAGGAAGCAGGAGCTTGGAAATGTTAAACATTTACAACAAATCTGGTTCAGAGCTGCCAGCAAGATCACTAAGGAGTCTGTACAAGCCCCGATGGCTGGAGCGATGCGCAAAGTTCAAGATTTTCAGACCCCCGCTGAAAATGATGTTTTGATCGAGTGAATTTGTAAACCATAGCCCAAACTTAAATTAGAAATAAAATGTGTCATACGAGTTTTACTACAGATTTTCGGTGTCCAAATTATTGCGGATACAGACCTTACAATGAAGGGAGAACCCATTATGCTGCTGTTGCGGTTAATCGTAAAATTGAGTCTATTATATTCGAGTTGGTTCCTGATGTTGCCCCCATTTGTATACCAGAAAGTGATGCACAAGTCTCAACAGCTACAAAAATCTGTTATCATCATATTAGAACTCATTAATGTGCGAACAAACTGATCACCAGCATATGCATCATTCCTTACTTAAACACGATGTTGAAGGAAGCTTTTTTTCAGCAAAAAAGTCGTTAGAAAATTTTCCATGAACAAATAAACGCCACGAATCACAAGAGTTCCGTGCATCGTGCCACGTGTTCGCAAAGTAACATAAACGGTCTCTGAGCGCCTCAGGTGAACCATTCTTGGAAACCGAAAAATTCTCCAGAACATGTCCTTGAACAAAGTAACCCATCAACGACCGCTGGAAGTATTTCACTCCTATCTGTTCCTAGGATGTAAAAACTTTCCACCCTTTAAACTCTCCCGGAACTCACGAACTCCCACCAAACGTCCCGAATGCTCCCGCTCCCTTCTTTTCAAGTGAACCTACTGCTTCCCCTGCTGATCTAGTACTCCAACTCTCCAAAATCCATACATTCTCCCATCATCGCCCCCACTTTAGCTTGACTTCGTTACAGGATTTGAGGTTACTCGCGTTCGTTGTCCCGCTAAAGCGTCCTGGAATTTGCCTTCACCATGCTCCTCTTCCCAACACGCAGGCACGCACGAGCGAACGCACATTCCACCCGAACGAACGAACGAACGACCGAGGCAAGCCGGTTGGGCCTGGCGGGTGGGGTCGCGGGTCAATGTCCTTTCCCAGAAGCGGATGACGCAGTTGCTCGTCCCGGACAACCGTGTCCTTGTTCGGCGTGTAGCTTGAAAGCATATATAGAAGTGCGTGTGCTGCCGATACATAAACGGGACACGTGCCAAGTTACGCTAAAAGTTCAATGTCCTGATTCTGTGTGCGGCTCGGTTCTTTTTTTACCGCTCCTACATGCTGGGTGCTTTTGGGGATAGGCTGGGAGGGGGTAGATCCATCACAAGGAAATGCCGTCGGTTGTGATGCGTGCACTTGGGAGCCACCCTAAAAGCATCGCAACGGGGACGGGTTTTCACTGGAACATCTCCGAATTTGCCGAACAACCCCGTGGCGGGGGGGCTATAAAAAGTCATAAATGTTGAGGGAAACCGGGTCCATCATGCGGCGCGCTTGGATGGAGTAACGGATGATGCTGCGAGGGCGCCATGTTCCTGGCGTGTGTTGGCAATAATTCCTGACACTGAGGCAAAAGAGCGGGTGGTTGTGAGGGGTTCAACGCCCTTCAAGGACGACAATGATAACGAAGTTTTCGGGCTCACTTGGTTGGGGTAGTTTCTGGGAACAGTCAGGCACACGGATCGCCAATTTCACTTCTCACTCCTTGTGTTCTTGGTGCTTCGTGGGAATATTGCTGCAAGAGAGCGAGTGGAACGGGAATGAGCGCTGCTGGAGCTCTGTTTGCAAGCTTTCGCTTTCGATTCACACTGGTTTCCGTTTGCTGTGCGGATATCTGAGTGAGGAATGATGATGGTGATGATGATGGTGATAAAGCGCTTCAAGGGGGCGGTGGAGGTGAGCGCTCAGCGTAGAATCTTTTCTCGAATCAAGCGGATGGGGGAGTGGGTGTTTGAGATATCGCTTACTGCTTTTCTTAGGTTAGTTTTCACCTCCGTTGGTGGCGTGTGGCCAAGCAATCTGCAGGCTTTAGGGTGATATCAGTAGCGGAGAATCTTGACAGATTGAATGGATAATGAAGAAGCTTTGAAACATATATTGGGATGTTAAACTTTCGCACAGCAGTCGCTGGCTCGTTTCTTTCCGTATCTACGGATCACATCACTAGTCATATTTTGTTATTGGATTTGGGAAGATTGTGGTGCGTTGTGTTGCCATTCAATATCAAAATTTGACAAGGTTAAAAGGGACCTTAACGTTGTTTGCATACC